>JABXWE010001569.1:0-11080 GCA_014611495.1 Limonius californicus | reverse complement strand
GCAGTGTTTTATTAGTTTTTTTGATAACCGATATTTACTGGGATGGTTTCTTGTGTGTACTTTGACTGTTCGCGTAATCGCAGAACGTACTCTGATCTAAGTTTCTTCCGTTTCCCGGGCGATAAGGACAGAAGCGATCTCTGGTTAATTAATTGTGGTAATTCTGATCTTTTTGATTTGCCCGAAGAGCAGTTACATGATAGAAGAGTGTGTGCCATACATTTTCTAGAGACGCACTTTATGAATTCAAATAAAAACCGACTTGTCCATGACGCCGTTCCTGTGCATTATAGAACTGAAATTATTCAACAAACTGTGGTAGCTTTGCCAAAAGAGATTGTTCTAAAAAAGGAGTTCAATGTAAAGCCGTATGGGAAAAGTGGTTCGAAATCTCGTCATACTTTGAGTGATTCAACTGCACAAAGTGTTGCTGCAGATACAAACTGCAGTGTTGTAGATTCGCCTTTACTGCAAGCTGTATTGGATATGCCATCACCATCCAGAAAAAGAAGCCGGAGTCAAGCGGGTTTGAAATGTGCTTGTAAAGAACGTATAGAAAGCTTGAAAAAGAAGAATTCTTCTAAAAATTCAATGATTTTTCGCATGAAAAAAAAAGATCACAAGGAAATCAAAGAATTGGGGCATCATCAGTACAGCACCAAAAAGGGTTCATGCTTTCATAACATTAAAATTTACACTTCCATCCAAATCAACAATTGTATCGTGGCTTAAGTTATCACAACTTTCAACTGGGACGGATACAGAGTTGTTAAAAAAATTTGCTATTAAGGTACATCATATGTCAGAGGATGAAAATCAATGTGTTCTATTGTTCGATGAAATGAGCATCAAAAGAGGTTTGGAATACAATGCGCATCAAGACTTAATTGAGGGATTTCAAGATCTGGGGCACCTTGGACGTTCAAATAAAATAGCAACACATGCCTTAGTCTTTATGGCGAGAGGACTTATTCAGAAGTGGAAGTTACCCATAAGTAACTATTTTTCTTGTAGTACGGTAGCACACCAAACCCTGCGGCAGTTAATTATTAAAAATATTCAAATGCTTCAAAACATCGGTTTGAGAGTTCGCGTTATAACTTGTGACCAAGGTTCTGCAAATCGATCAGCTTTATTGGAATTGGGCATTACCGAAGAAAAACCATATTTTTTCGTAAACGGTAATAAGATTTTTGCTATGTATGATGTTCCGCATCTAGTGAAGAGTGTTAGAAATAATTTGATGTCAAAAGATTTTTATGTTGAAGATGAAAAGGTTTCGTGGGGTGAAGTAGTGACCGCGTATCAAATAGACATGTCGTCAAACACCACGCGAGCTGCAGTAAAAATTACTGATGCTCACATAAGCCCTAACAATTTTCAGAAAATGCGCGTTAAATATGCAACACAAATATTTTCGAACTCCATGAGTGCCCTTGTGAAAACAGGCGTTCAAACCGGACAAATTACAAGTAGTAGTGCTCTTAACATTTTTCTTAATAAACCATGGCTCCAAAAGTATGTTTAATCAAAACAAAACTGGGCTGTTTTTAATCTATTTACTAAAGTGAAAGGGTACAGGTGAATATTGGCACAAACGGCCCGCTGGTTTGCGGCATAAGGTAGGTTTGGCAACACTGTGGGATTGCATGAGGTCATTTCTGTAGCAGGCAAAAATAGTTATAATCCCGTCTGACGGGGGCGCAAAATTACGACGGTTTTGTAAGAATTTGAATATGCAACCCATTGAACAAGAATTCGCATAAACCAATACCTTTACATCTCTTTATCTTTATTGCTCTATGGTAAAACTTGCCAATGTACTATACAGTGATTGTTTTTCCCTGTAGTTTACCAGTGCTTCGTTGGTAACTAAGAAATAGAACAGTTCAATTACCTTGTAATATTAAAATGAGGCAACCTTCGTTGCCCAGCGTTTCATTACTCGCTAAGGTTAAAGTTTAGTTACTTCTGTAAACTCGAACGTTACTGGCTGCGTAGATCTGTCCATTAAAGTAAATACCGCAAGCCAGCGGCGGCGAGTCTTTCCGGTTTGGACATACCAACAACCCTTTGTTTAGCCCATAGTTTTTTTTTTTCTTGTTTGTTCTAAATTGTATTGTTTGTATGTTATATCTTACTTACTAGATTTAGATGCAGTTAAACCGTAGTACGATCTTTTATTCTAATTGTATTTGAATGTATTTTATTGTGTGCATGAACTTTGTAAGCTTATATATAGCTCCTCCTGTATATAACACACCTACTCCTTTAAGTTAAGCCGAAGGCACTCCCATCTTTCTTGTTGCGGTCCGCGGAAAAAGCTTGTTTAAATATCTAAATAAAAGAAGTAGAAGTTTGTCGCAATTTTCAATTTTTACCATACATGCCATTTTTTGGTTACATTAACTAGAATACATTTTGTAGGTAATGTTTTTATTACACTAAATAGTCTAGTCCAGTGGTTACGATACAGACGGCGCACGATGGTCGAGAGTTGAAACCCTCGAGTCGATGGCGGGCGGCTTAGCTAGTCGCTTTAAATAATTCGGTATGAACAAGGGGTAACAATGCAGTTGTCCAAAGCGCGATGCCCACCACAACACCACGTGTCGAGAATTTGGCACGCGACTGTAAGAGCAAGGATACAAAAACTGACCTTCCGACTTGCAGGCTAAACTCTTTCACAGGGTGTAGAACTTCAAGAGAGATTAAAAAATAGAATGACTTTTGTACATAACTGTTTTGATTGTCCAACAAATAAACTTAATATGTAAATTTCTCCATTACACAAATTAGAATAATTTTTATTATTGCATGAAACAGAATATTTTTTTTTATTACAATTTTGCTGTTTCTAATTTTTGTTGATGTATCTAATATACACTTTATATAGTTTTAGTATGCATTTTACATGTCTGCACCCTGTATAGTACCTGTACATAGATATTTTTTTAGAAGAGAATGTGCCTATAACTATCTTCCAGAAAAGTAACTATGCCAACACTGGGCCTTAGTAAAGTACAACCATTATTTTAATGCCGAATCTTTGAGCCGCTGTTATCTTGTCATTTCCTCTCAGCGTGAAGCTTGTAATGCCGCAACAAAAGAACGAGCAGTTGTTACTAATCTACAGGTCTGTACTTGATGTGCGTATTTTAAAATGGAAACAATGGAATTTTAATATTTTGCTTGTATAGAAACGTTTGAAAATTAAAAATGAAGTAATGAATTCCCTTTCTATTTGTTTTTCGGATGAGTCAGGTAATTAGGCTTAATAACATGGCATTGTGTACTTTCCCAAATTAAAGGGTTGATGAAGTCTTAGTTGTGAATTTGTAGCGTGTAGTAGTTGTACATAGATATTAATTTTATTTGTGTTTCGCAATATTATGGATCTTTGGAGAAATGTGTAAAATTTTGTAATTATTTTTAAATTTACCTGAATACGTTGGCTGGTTCTACCTGAGTGTCGCCTATCAATTACAGATAATCCCTAAGTAAAAGGCTTAAAGATTCGGCCTAAAAAATAAAATAATGGTTGTACTTTAACTTAGGGTTATCTTAACATGAAAAGTAAAGCCCAAATATAGGATATTTTATATAAGAGGGCGGCCAAAGAGGCAAAGTTCCAATAAATGGCGCCGCTATAGAAAAATATACTTATGTTTAAGCATAAAAAACGCTTCTATCACTCAATATTTTGGTTGTACGTATCGATTTTACACTTAACGAACTTCTAACCTACCCAATGTCAATTTTGGCTGGTAGTAATCCCAAACTTTTCGAAGAAATAAATATTGAAAACTCAAAAATGTTTAACGCAAAACCGTTTCTACATTCCTTGCGTGGTTTCCCAAGCAACACAATTTACAAACATGAAAGCTGAGCGGAATAAAGTTGCTTTGTATATATTTCTACTCAGTTTTGCTAATAGTGATGAACAGAATTTGTAATATTGAAGTAAAAGTTCAGCCATTTTTAGATAGATGGCGTTCTTAGCTACAAATCGGAAGAACAGGAAATGGTAATGGTAAGAAAAGGATAAGCCAACGGACATCTGGGTATGAAGTAACGGGATATACTTCTGAAAATATGGACTATTTCATTTTCAATTCTTAAAAACAAAAAATCTTTTCGTCTAAACATCAGTGTTTAGAAATCATGGAATAATAAAAGTAAACACTTCCTCGCTACAAGATTTTAATTCAAAAGACCGCGTTACCAGCTTTGACGCCCTATCCCTGAAAAATTAAGCGTCGTAGCGACAGCCCTCTGCAATTGCAGGCCAACAGTGTATATAAAACTCAAACTATTTTTTATGTTTCAACAGTGCTGCAAATTTAACCATATAGGCCCCTCTATTAGCTGTTGTTGCATTTTGTAAGGAAGTTGTGTATCTCCTCCACTTCAGGGCCGCACCTAATATAAAAATAAAATGTTTTATACTGCAAGTTTGTCTGTGTTTGCGTAATTTCAAATCACTATCATCTTCTACCACTTAAACTTATCAGTCAAGAGCATTAAGTGGCCGTGAAACAAATTAATACTGTAATAAAAAAGCAATCATTATTTAGTGCTATTGATGTGTTTCTATGGGATAAGTTGATAAAATAGTCACGTAAATTTAAAATGTTTTCCTAAAATACATTCAAAGTTCTAATTTTTGGTTTATCAACACTACAGTATACAGAAACAGTTTTAAAGATGAACATAATAAAAGTGTTCATAGTGATATGCAGTATAATCAAAACAGTGTACTCAAGCAGTCAACCCCATATTGTGTTGATCGTAGCAGATGATGTGGTAGGCTTTTCATTCATTTGAAAAATATTACGAGTGCCCTCCAAGAAGTTACAAAGTCATTGGTTTAGGGTTGGAACGATGTTGGATTCCACGGGTCAAACCAAATACCAACACCAAATATTGATGCTTTGGCTTACAACGGAGCAATACTGAATCGATTTTACACACTTCCCATATGCACCCCATCCAGAACGGCTCTTTTAACGGGACAGTACCCTATGCGTTCTGGTAAGCATAAAAAATAAAGATCAATATTTGATAAAATTTCAGGAACGGTGGACTCATTTACCTGTCCTCTATATTAAGCTTTAGGAGCAGAAGTAGGCAGACACTAATAAATATTAATAAGAAAAAAAGTAACAGCAGACCTTAAAAACGTGGCCTTTTAGATTACGCCTCAATTTGTAATCTAGAATGTCATGATCAATCTTTTTATTTTCGTATAAATATATAATAAATTGCCTCATAATTTCATAACATACCGGAATTGAATTTTAAGGTCATATTCGTTGTCGCCTTATCATTTCAAAGCATTTTGTGATAAATAAGAGTCTGTTTATAAAACGTTCAATGATTAATATCCCACTTGATCTTGTGGGAAACTCTAAAAAATGAATTTGACTTTTGCCTAATTTTAAACTTTGTAATCGTATTTCGACCGTGGGCTAAAGGTTAGCGCGTTAGACTTCTACTTCCCAGTTCCGAAACATCGGATTTTTAACGGCCGTTCTCCCTCTCAAAGCAATGGCAAACCAGCGAGGTGTACGCCTAGTAAATTTTCTCTGGAGTAGAAATGTTTACACTTCTCGTGGTTCGGAGCCCGCGTTAAGCTGTAAGTCCTCTATGTCTGTGGCACTCTAAACTCGCAACACAGGTATAAGAGAGAAGATCGCTACCTCTCATAAGAGATAAAGCACTCGAAGAAGAAGAATCGTATTTCTAAAAACTAAGTACTTTAAGCTATAAAATGTTCGCCTCCTATCTTGGGAAATATTTGTTTTTAATTTTCGGCATTTTTCGGAATTTTAAACTTAACTCTCGCAATATATCACTATTTTCTCGGAATTCCAATTTTATGTCCCAATATTTCTGACTTATAAACGTTTAGCGTTTGTGGCGCTGAATAAATATACACCGTGCGTGTGATAAAAGATTTAATGATAAACGAATATAACAACGGCAACACAAAATAATAATAACAAAATATGCACACTTGAACTGGAACTAGATTACCATCGACCTCTCTGTAGTAGTGCCGGTGGAAGAGTGGTGCTCTTGGTATTGATGGGATGCGTTTCTAAACCTCTCTTGCACTCCCAGCGGAGGTGGCATTATCTTGGAGAAAGGTGATTCCATTGTTTGTACCGCTGGGAAAGCCTGGTTGCTATAATACGCATTCCATAGGTATGAGGAATTTAGGTACACGGTGAAATCCTTGCAACCTACACATGAAATTTTTAAGTCTGACTCGGAATTTTCAACTTTCCTGGAAATTTCTTACTTTTCCTGTTCGGAACTTCTAAACGTTCTCTAGGAAGTTTCAAATTTTTTCGTCGTTTCTCATTCTTTGTTGGTATTTCTAACATTGCCTTGAAAATTGCGATTTTCTTGTTATTTATTTACTATACATTTTATAGCCACTGAATGTTTAAAAATGTTCCACCAAACCAAAATATTACAGCCAACAAAACAATGTTTATCAGAAAACTGATAAGACTCATAAACACCTTACACAAATTGCTAAACTTCCAGGAAAATGGTTAGAAACTCCGAGATAGTGAGAAAATTGAAAAATAAAAATGAGTAACCCATCTACATTGTCATAGATATAGAGGTAACGTTTTTTTTTTATTTTAACCGCTACTCAACTCCAATAGGACTTCACGGACAACCAATAATTGCTGGAGAAAATCGTCACCTACTACCAGACATTCCCATACTGCCAGAAAAATTGAAAGAGTTAGGGTATGCCACCCATTTAATTGGAAAATGGCACCTGGGGGCTGCTTACAAAAATGTGACCCCAACTAGCCGTGGATTTGATCATCACTTTGGTTACTGGAATGGTTATATTGGCTATTTTAGCCATCAAGCTAGAGGCGATGTACATATTCACGATTACATTCAGTATTTGCTATAACTAGACCTTTTTTTCTAGGATATGGTTGGATTAGATATGCATGATAAATTTCAGGAGATGTGGCACACCCAGGGGGAATACGCCACTGGTCTGTTTACAAAGAAGGCTGGAGAGGTTATTGAAGCCCATGATGTTACTAAACCGCTATTTCTTATGGTGGCTCACTTGGCGGCACATACTGGAAGAGACCAAGATCTTGAGGTGCCAGTTGTTGAGGAAAACGATAAAAAATTCGGTTATATTGCTGAGGAAAAACGACGATTGTTTGCAGGTAAGTAAGATATAAAGTATTAAAATTAATATGCAGGATATATTTTTAAATGTCAAAATAAGCTCATTTGGGCATTTAAACAGGAAAATAATAGACAAATAGGTTTTGGAAAAAGCATATTTTGTATTAATAAGATGAGATTAAGTATTACTGGTTTGAATTCGCATTTTTGTTAATTTAAAAAAGAATATGGAGTAGGATATACGTAATTACGCTATTATCTGATTTAAATAATTTTCCTGGGTGGTCTCCTTTAAGCGGGGATAACTATCTCAAAAGAATAGAGAAACTGCACAGTGCAAAAGATGCCACCGTTATGGTCATCCATAAATTTATTGCACATGTCCACATCGTTGCGTCAAATATGTAGAATACTATGCGTACAAAACAACTTCCAAGCAGTAGGGTACCCAAGATAAAGGTAAATGTGTTCTTTCAGTAGATATTATGTCGATTGACTGCAAACACCATTGGATGTTGAATAGGCCGATGTCTTAATGCAGCTGTCAATCGACCAGCAAGATCAGCTGATCTATTGTTAATAAAACAATCAATGAGAGAGATTTGTAAAGAGGTTTTAATTAAACACATACGTTGCAATTATATTTTACAGGTAAACTTTACAAGAGAACCACCTACTTGAAGCGTTTAAAAGAAAACTGTGGTTTCTTACATCTTACCAACTCACAAAAAGATAGTCAAGTTATAAAACAAAATGTTACTAACTAACAATAGATTCCACTGTTGTATTTCTAATTAATATTTGCATTTTTTAACATGATCTTAACGCCTCAATTTTTATATTTTGGGCTTTATGATGTCTGGCGGTTTACAACTCCTATAGAAACTCTAGTAGAACCAGGAGCGCACATTCTACAAGCTGCGGAAAATTATTATCAATATATAGTTTAGCTTCAAGTGAGTCAAAAATCGACAAAACGACAGGGGCGAGGAAATATCGTCTACAGATAGGACACAAATATAAGACAGTACTGAAATATAATACTGGCTAAGACACGCGACCGAATATAGAAAAAACAAAGAAGACGAATGAGAACAAAACCATTTAAAAAATGGATTTATAAGCTCCACGGAGCGGCGAATGTGCCAATGATGAATCAACCTTTCATACATCGTATTAACTTTGTATACAAGTTGATGGGGGTCAATTTCAAAACTTCCTGTGAACCTAATAATCCCACTATTACTTTGAAAATACTACATGTTTTTCAATTTTCATGAAAAGGGACTACACTACAGAGAAAGTAAAACAGACTATTAATTATTGTATTATAGGGAAAAATCAAAGCGTGGCAGAGATTTCACCTCCAGAAACCACCCCTATTAATTTTCAAGTGTGTTGACGTTTAGTATAATTATTAATGCAACATGTCTATAAATACAGTTTGATCACTCTAGCTTTAACTACTTTAGTGTAATTGCAGTTTTTCGGTTTTTATTCAGCAACTAATAGTGTAACTTTTAAGGGAAGCAGTATTAGATAACATTATTGATCCAGCAATAGATTTCATTTTTTGAAGCATTAAACAGATACCATACTTAGAAAATACTTCTGTAGAACGCAAACGACTTGGTGTTACACCGCCAAGAAGTGGAAACCCTTCCTACATTATTACTAAATATGTATCTGATAAGTGAGCAGAACATGAAGTTGTTGAACAACTATCGAAAGATATATGTAAGGCATAACAATTAAAAAAAAATAACTAGATCATCATTAGTGGAGACAATAAAACGAAAATTGATAACATTGCCAATTAGGAGATAGAAACAAAGGAAGCATATTTCTTGGTTTTATGGGCAGTTAAAATGTATACCTACTACACATTTATTTTTTTAAAACAGATTTGGATTAGCCCAGACCAAAACATCAAAAATTAAATAGAGTTTGTTATAGCAAAAACGAAGTATATAGAGGTAGCAGTACTGATTCAATTTAACACAGGAAATCATCATAGCCTAGTTAGAACTACTCTTAAAATACCTTGAAGACTTGAAAGAAATTAAGAAGTTATTTGGCAAGGGGGCCCTTAAGATATGAGAAAATAATAATTGAAAATTTGAGACAAAATTATTTGAGTACCGCAGGATAATAACAAAAATTTGAGTTCAAAGACATGTTATGCAAAGGAGAGTAAGATAGAAGTGCAAACAAATTTCTCATCACCTGCCACAAACCAATACTATTAGGTAGGTCAGTAATTTCGATTCAGTCTGTTATTGAAGCTGGCAAGCAGTGTTTCTACCAAAATGGAAAATTATACGAACATTGAACTTACTAATGTTGTTTTTATTTACGGGGAAGCTCAAGGTAACGTTCTAAGGGCAAGGCAACTCTACTTAGAGCGATATCCTCAGCGCCGCATTCCAAACAGCCGTACATTTACTACAACAGTCCAACATTTATGGGATTATGGCACGTATCAACCATAAAACCATCATCGCATTCGTCCAAGAGCAGAAAGAGGTGTTAATGTAGAACAGCATGTCTTGGAATTAGCGGAGGACAGCCCTAGTGTTAGCACTAGCAGACTTGTGTTACAAACTGGCGTCTCCCATTCTACTGTTTGCGGGATCAGGGACTATACCCTTACCACGTTCAACGCGTTCAAGGTTTGCAACCACTGGATTATGTACGTAGGCACGATTTTTGTGAATGACTTCTTCAAAAGTGCAACAACCAACCAAATTTCCTGTGCAGTTTGTTATCTACTGATGAGGCAGGATTTACGCAAGAAGGGGTGTTTAATGTCCATAATACGCACATTTGGTCAGATGAGAATCCACACGAAATAGTGGAACACAGTTTCCAACAACGATTTTCCTTAAATGTATGGGCAGGCACTGTAAGTGATCACCTTATTGGGCCATACATCTTACCTGCTCGTTTAAATGGAACACTGTATTTACACTTTCTCAACGAAGTCCTACCAGAATTGCTTGAAAACGTATCTTTAGAGACACGACGTAACATGTGGATTTTGCTTGATGGTGCTCCGCCTCATTATGCTAGGGATGTAAGGAAATGGTTAAATAATAACTAACTTAACAGCTCGTTCGCCAGATTTAAATAATTGTGATTTCTTTTTGTGGGGTTAATGAAACAGTTAGTTTATTCTATGCCAATGAACACAGTTGGGGAATTAAGGGTACGCATTGAAGACGCTTCCAATAGGATTCGGCACGATCCTACCGTTTTCGCAAGGATAGGTAATTCAATGCTTAGACGTGCAGAAGCTTGTGTTCTCAGTTGTGGTCGTCATTTTAAGCATTTATTGTGATCCACTTTTCACTTTTGAGGTAAACTGTGAAAATTGATTTAAATAAATGATGGGTATTCTGAAATAAATTAGTACTTTTTTAAATGCTTTATCCGTTTGAAGTTTTTTTTTTGCATGAAGCAGCACTTGTTTATAATTTTTATACCCTATGATAAAGTGAAAACGCAAAAATTTAATTTAGCGGTAAATGAAATTATTCTTAAATGCCTTCTAATTACAAAAATGTCCAACTGCTTCAATTAAACCTTGACCCCTCCCAATTCCATAGTTTATCACAAGTCAAACAAGTTTTTACGTGTTTGCCACTTTGGATTTACTTTACAATTAGGTAATAACCTTCTACAGCTTAAATGCATTTTCTGTGTATTGTCAGCAGTTCTCAAACAAAATTTTATTTTATTTTTTTATTCAAAAAATAAACTTAAATGATTTTTTGAAAAATGAATAGTACCATTGAATTCTACTTGAGCCAATCTATTACTGGTTTAAATATTTGTACCTGTTTCTTATACACCCTGTAAATATATATAACGCGGTTGTCATTGTGACATTTGATAACTG
>JABXWE010001568.1:0-15905 GCA_014611495.1 Limonius californicus | reverse complement strand
TTCCTCTTCCAAACCTTTTTCCGGAACGGCTTACGGAGTTCCGGATTACTTTCACGCCTGGATAGTTTTAATAGCTTTTCATATCTTAGCAATACGTGTAGTATTTTGAAATATGTATAAAGCAACAGAAAGCTACGAAACCCGGCAGAAGTTATTAATAGTATTGCTGTAACATACTAATTAATATGAACAAAGTAAGGCACGAAAGAATTAGCAACTATTAGGATCTTCAGCAAACATTTTACTACCGCGACATTATAGAATTCAACCTACTTATCTTCTTGCAAATGCAGTTATAATTATTCAAACAAAGTTAAATGCATCTGAAGCACTTTTAAAAACGCATCGAGGTTTCAAACATACGGATTTGGGCTATATTGCCATGTCAAACGGAATTACCTTACCATTTAGAATGATGCCGATTCCTAAGGTTTTTAAATCGTTTCAACAAGAGCTTGAACGCTACTAAGACTTGAATCATTTAATTATTTTTACTCTTGGCATACCTACCGTAATACGACTAATATCAAACGCATCACTGGCTTTACCATACGAGCCGCCACTGTAAAAGCGAAGGGATTTTCCAGACATCACCGGCGGAAAATTGACTACCTTATAATTACCTGTTTATAGCGCAATTCATTTCGCATCTTGAAGTTCGCACAATCCAAATGTACGCTCGGCGAAACCGAATTAACTCCCATTTGTTGAGCAGCAAATTAGATAAATGTTTAATCGCGAATAGGCCCATTAGTAAACAAACAATTTGCAACTTTCCAGCATTTCGCTCTTTCTATTGTTGCCCGAAGAATGGCTGTTATTTGGAAGTTGCTGTTTGGAGGCATTATTTGGAGTAGCTCGATGGCGAAAATTCAGTAATCAATCTATTTTAGGGGTCCCTACGGACGTCGGTTCGATAGTAGATTTGCAATCCTTGCATTTTGAATACACAAATAAATCACTGTGGGATATCCGTCACCTGAACGTGAGATGATTTACTTTTGAATCACTTCCGTAATGCGGAAGTTCTGTGAAAATTTTGGTTGTATGCGTTTGCGTGAATAACCTAAGGCAGTATGTTATCAGTTGTAATGAAAAATAGCTGTACGTTCACTAGTACGAACATAATTAGAACTCTTCTTGTATACGTCGATAAAAGACTACTCCTACATTGATTAACTGAATATGCTTTCCATTACTTTAATCAATAAAATTTAAAATACGAGGTAGAATAATATAGCTCCTAAAATAGACCTTTAAAAATATACATGTGGAACTGTACACTAGTGGCTACTGTCGCCTTTAAAGTACTCCCCTTGTACATCTATACTTTGACTTAGACGGCTCCCATTTCTGGAAGCAGGCTTCGAACTCATTTTACGGAATAGCGTTGAGTACCTGTCTTAGATTTTGTTGGAGATCAGTTAGGTTAGAAAATATTGATCCCTTCAGCGCAGCTTTTATTTTGGAAATAGCCAGAAATCACAAGGAGTTAAGTCAGGTGAATAGGCAGGATAATCTAATTGGGTAATCGCTTCTTTGGCCAGAAAGTTTCTCAAACTTGGGGCATTATCGGGCCACAATTCGGGCTTTTTCCTTCAAACTGAATCTTATATTCTCTTCAGCGCTTCTAAATAGGATTGTTGGTTGACTGTTTGTTCGTGTTCAATAAATGCTTCTTGGACTATTCCTTTGGGATCGAAGTGATACATATCTTCCGGCCCATGTTTGCATCTCTTATACCTCGACACACACGATTCACACTCGACTTTTTCTTAGTGTCTTCAGGATGTGCCCCGCCTGCCTATACAGGGCCGTGTGCTTATATTATTCAAACCTTGGGGCGGACAAGGCTTTGATCTTCATGGATTCACAAACAGCTAACAGTCATAAGCCGATTAAGAATTATTGTCCTGGCAAACAAAATACTTCAAGATCAAATCCTTGTCCTCCCCAAGGTTTGAATAATCTACGCACACGGCCCTGTTTAGGCAGGCCTGGGCCTACGAACAGATATTGCTCAAACTTCTAGAGCAAATGTTTGTAACAGCAGACTACATATAGTGATAACGCTGGCTGAAGTTCCCAAAAGTCCAAAGTAAATTGTAACATTGACAGTTCGAGAAACCGCGAAAGCCTCACAGAATATATCTGTTACCTTCCCAATAACTAACCAACAACTTCCTCTATCAGCTTGAAATGTACCTACATATTAGATCAAATATGTTCAAATACAAATATTTGCGTGATTCCCATACACTTAGGCCACGGTCTACAATACGTCGCCGATCCGGGAATTACATTTTTATACCTTCTATAAGTATTTCTCACTAGCATAACTTTACTAATATCACTGTATTTCTTTTATAGGTATATCGGTAATCCTAGTGTTTATCTATATCGTATTTCCCTTTCCTGTCTACCTATCTTCCTCTTTGAATTTCAATAGACATTCTACCTGATTAGTTAGATTAGTCCATCTAGCGTATTTTTTTTCGTAAATTTTTAATTTAAATTATATAGATGACAACAATAATGTAATTGCTATGGAGTGCTTTTAAAGCGAAGATCCATAAGCCACGACAAGTTTGGAGATCCCCTGTTATGATTCAGCTTGCTATGAAAATATCTAAATCGTATGATATTGCATAATATTCTCATAACCTTCGGCGTACCAAAATATAATGCTTTCGATTTAATATTACTTGCAGCAGTATATAATACAGATGTTGCAAAACAGTATCAAGTTAACCTTTGCGTAGAAATACCATAGACGAATTTCGATTAGTACCTAAATATTAAAAAAAAACTAATTGCTGATGTGAATCGAGTAACATATAATAATACACAGGGTGTAACTTGGGATTTTGTTTTTAGAAACTTGGTAGTATATTCATTTAAACGTAAAGTGGAACTATGGCGAAATCAAATATCTGCGATACGCCCCTCACTTATTTTTGCATTTTACCACTCTTTCGATGAAATTTTTAATTGCATATTAGCACATTTGCGGCCAATCCAACGAGTGATTTTCTTGAGCTCTGAGATAACACGGTCCTCTACCAATCTCCAAAAGAAAAAGTTTAGAGGCGTTAGATTGCACGACCTCGCAGCGCAACTGGTGTCACCATGTTGGAAATGGCATGGCCAAGAAATTTTGTTTACTTGCAAATCGTATTTACAACAGAGCGCAAATTTTTGTGAAAGTTTTGCAAGATTTGGTATGGTGACCTTTCCTGGTTTCTAGATGATCGATGTCAAATGAAACCATTTTTACTTAGACGGTTAGAAAATGGCGCCAACTTTAATTCCCCAAGTTCAAAATGGGACACCCTATACATAGTACATAGTCATTCTCTTATTGAGGGAGCTCCCAGAGGGTTTACTGGGAGAGCGATGCAGAACACAGGCTAGCAAAATTGTTAAACTAATTATGATCTTAAATTACTAAACAATAGCAAGGAAAGTTTACGTGATGATAAGATATTCATTTTGTGTCAAATATACAAGTGTGATGGTAGGTCAATTAGTAGAGCGCTCGCTTTCTGAGTAAAACGTCGATCCTGGCTTGGGTTCGAAACCACGTTACAAAAAATCTTCAAACTAGCCCCCAAAGGGGTAACGACAGGACAAAAGAGAAAACGTTTCGTAACAGACCTGAAAACCGAATTATTACCCACGGGTAACTCACTGCAACGTTTCGGTGTGTTCACCACGGCTAAGTCGTCTGCGAAACGGGTGTGGGTGAATCTGAAAAGGACACCAAGATCCTTCACCAATTGTCGTGCAGCGATTCTCATCCTTAACCGATCCAAGTAAACATAAACACTTACCACGAAGAATAAAACTTACGGGTCTCAACATACAAACAAGACCACAATAAAACACCAAAGTGAAGTGAATGCTGTAAATAAAGCCTCTATATTACTAAATGTAACTCAATAAAAATTTGCACGAACAACTGTGTAATAACAAATAAATCAACAGTAAATGTACTAATAATAAGGTTAGTTCAAACTTTGTTCACCCTGTATATAAACAACTGAGAGAGGTCTGAAGTTAGTGCGCACATAAAATGTTGTTTACCAAATTCTGTGCCGCATGGAATACAGCATAATCTTAATCAAATATCAGAGTGTAGTTACCAAAAACAAGTGGAAATTAACTGAATGTACCTACTGAAGATAAGTGACCAGTCGCGTATGCATATTAAAGTTGAAAATGGTAGATAATACCAAACAGTTAAAAATACAACATCTACACGATATGGGCTTCCCCGTGAAGTTTGGTACCTGTCCAGATGGATTTAACGGTCAACAGAGCTCAGCATACGTTTGCACGAAGATAAAGATCACACAGAACTCAGAAAACATCAAACCTTGGTTGTTCGATTGGCTGACAGCTGCTGGTGAACGAGATAGGCTGGTTGTCCGGAAAACGGTCCCACGAAGCTCCACATAACATGTGGCGGGTAACGTCTCCGTTTTTTGTTTAAGTGTTTAATTAAACTGGGCTAGACCCAATGAGAATTTAGCAAAACACCAAAATAACTCGCAGACAACTAACTAAATTCTCTTTTAGACGAGGCTGATTTAAATTATCCACGAAGCATGAAGAAACT
This sequence comes from Limonius californicus, assembly GCA_014611495.1. Lineage (NCBI taxonomy): Eukaryota > Metazoa > Arthropoda > Insecta > Coleoptera > Elateridae > Limonius > Limonius californicus. Next base: position 11,284 of record JABXWE010001568.1, on the reverse strand, counting down.
AAAATCTTAAATCACCTCCTACACTTTCACCAGCAACCCACAACTTGCACGGCCAAGAACTCAAGAGGAAGTCCCATTTGACATCAACACTTCAGAAAATTCCACCCACCTCATAATCCACCTGCAACTTCAAAAAGAATTCCTCAAAATTCCCTAAACTACAGGAACTCAAAAAGTTTGAACCAAAGTTGGCGCAAAAGGAATCTTAGGCAACCAAACACACCCATCAGACTGCCGGGATGCTACAGCGAAAAATACCCATATCAACCGGATTTATAAAAATCTGGTCTACATAATTTCCCAATCCGGCTTGCAACCGTGGGATCTTAATGCCAAAAACCTGCTCTGGAATTTCTGTCGTTCGGATTTGATGTTAAACTATATGTTCCCCGTATTTCTACCTTAGCACTAAGGAGAAACAACTGGCAGAGAAGAGACCAATGTCCAATAATGGGACAAGAAGACTGCCAATGAATGAATGAATATAAGTCTAATATAGGGAATACGACAAAGTTCTATATTACGTCTCTGGATGAACTTTGCTGGATCAATAAAGTTAATTTAAAATTTTATTATTACAGATAAGGTTTTAAGAGAGGTACAGCTGGCCATGTAATACATTAAAATTATTCTGTTCTTGAAACAATGGTCCTTTAGGTCTAATCAGATCGTTAAGTGTTTAAATAATATGACTTTCATCTTCGTTTAAACATTTGTTCTAAACAAAAAGTATAACTTTTTTATTTTAGTCGAATGTATTATTTGAATTTATTTATGTAGTTTGAATATAGATTTTTAACCAACTTAGTTAGTGTAAATCTAGAATTCGTTAAATACGGGTTGTTAACTATTTTGTTATCTTGCAGGGCTATGTTTTAGAGCCTGTGGCTATCTTATCATTAGGAAATCCTTTTCTCTGTTTAATGCCGCTTTGTTTTACATGATGCAGTCTGCTAAACGGAAGTTTGTACGTATGTACTTGTAACATTGAACAATGTGAATAATACATCTAACAAAAAAACCCGGTAATCACCTCGTTGAAATTTGAAACCGCCTTCATATTGAGTAACTGCTTTATCACCGTTCTATTTTGCTAAGAGGACTTAGTTCAAGCACGAAGAGGTACTTTAATATAAAACATACTTCAGCATTATCCAGTCATTTACTATAAGCTTTATTTATAACAGGTTGTTAAGCACGCCGCTGTTTGGAGATACAGAAAAATGCTAATTGCACGAGCGCAAGTATCATTCAGGCAGTAACGTATTCTAATCCTCGTTCGTATTCTCGACTTACAAATCCAATATTCAGCCCTACAGTTTATACCAGACTTAGAGTGCAGTGTTAGTCTTACCTAGCACGTTGTTGTCAAATCTCCGCCATTCAAACGAAAGGTACCCCAACCCTCATTCTTGACCGCACGTACCTTCTGTCATTGTGTGTCGTTTAAGCTACACGATATTTAACATTTTAATCTCTTACTTGAACCCCTAAAATCTCATTGTGTACACAACAGTTAATTTCAAAGACATAACCGATTGCTGCTTATTGCAATTGCTTAAGTTGAAAAGATAATTCACAATTAAAAACTGAAAGGTTATGTTTATTCAATATTGCGTATAAAAAATAATAGATTGTACAAAATTTGTAAATAAAAATCAAGAATTATAAATTGGAATTTCCTTTAAAATTATTCGTCAACACTATCACTTTCTATTTCCAGATCACTATCACTATCACCACTATTGATATTTATAATAAGTGGTTGTACGTCGTCCATAAGATTATCTACTTGCCACATTTTTTTTCGATTTTCTATGTGTGATGCACATAATTCGTCCAATTTTGTGGTGTAACATTCTCGTAAGCTTCTTTAATTAAATTTCGAACATCCGCTTCCTCGAATGTGGATTTTTTTAAATTTAATTTTAATTTAAGAAAGCAAATTTCTTTGCTTACAACTAATATTGTTATTGAAGGACCCCCGCAGTTAAACCTTCCTCCGGGGTAAACGCAGGTATGTTTGTACCGGCAACGATGGGTAAGTTTTCTCCGTTTAAATTGCATTGGGCTATGCTGTCCATATTGCACTCTAAGTCTGGTACAAACAATAGATGATAAATCCCTATATATCAGTCCTATTAACAGATATATCAGGAGTAGTTATAAAATACATATAATCCTCTGCTTAATATACGTTAACATCTCTGTCTAATTCCTATTACACGCTTTTAATATCGAGAGATAAAAAAAAAGCTGATCCCAGCGGGCTGTGGAATGAAAAGTCACGTCCTTACTAGACTAAAAGAATGTTTATGATGTCAAGTTCAGGTAAGGTTGTGTTAGCTGGAATTAAATAATAATGAAACTTCATTTTTACGAGCAGAAATCTTTTACTGAGCAACAGCAAAAGAAATGAATAAACCTGAACTAATGTAATGATCATAACAAATGGTGAAAATATCTGCCTTCTTCCTCCAAACATTTCTGAACTCGTCTTCTTATACCTTCAAAAACATTTTGTAATAATTATTGAGGTGAGTTGTTAATTTCTTGACAGTTTTCTTCAATTCTAAGCTTCAGTTGGTTTAAATCATTAACTGGAGTTTTAAAAATGGTGTTTTTCAAATACGGCCATAGCAAAAAGTCTAAAACAGTAATATCACAAGAGCGAGGGAACCAGGGTGTTGCAGTATTCCTACTAATGATCCGGTCATCAAAATATTCGCGTAAAAAATTAATTGTATCTGCAGCTGCATGAGCTGTTGCGCCATCCTATTGCAGAAAACCATCCCGTAGCTCATCATCGTGAAGTTCATTTAAGAAAGGTTGCAACAATTCGTTTCTGTACCTTACTGCAGTTAGCTTGCCTTCCAAAAATATTCGCCTAACTAATCTACGACGACTCATTCCAACCCAGACTCCTATTTTCTGTGGATGAAGGGGAGCTTTAATTGTAACGTGTGGATTCTTGCTACTTCATATCCCCATATTCTGTGAATTGACATACCCATTAAGGTAAAACCAGACTTCGTTGGTAAAAAAGGTTAAATTTAACTGCTTATCATTGAGATTATCCAAAAACCAACGAGAAAACTGAACTCTTTTTGGATAATCCTGTTCTAAAAGCTCCTGAACGGAAATAAATCGGTAAGGATGCAGATGCAAAGCTTGTCTCAATATTCTTTGGCATGTACCATAACTTAGATCATCAACTTGTTGGCATAAATGTCTAATTGGTGTTTTTGGAGCCTCGTCAATTCGTTGTCTTACAGTTTCAATTAAAGCAGGTACTATCTTCTTTGGCCTACCAGACCCTTCTTTCCTTCCAACACTTCCAGTTTCTCGAAAATTGCTGACTAAATTCTTAACCAAAGCATAACATTTTTGGTATGTAGTAATTTCATTGGGATACCTCTCTCGCAATTCCACAAAACAACTTTTTTTGGATCTATTGATACTACTACAAAGCCAAGTACTGTAGAATAGGTTTCTCTTGGATTTCTGAAGTATCATAGTAAAAGGCAAGGTCAAGTTCCAGGCTTCCCCGGTTTGTGTCTAATGCAGTCGTGTTTTCAGGCTTAAACCGCGTCGTCGTGGTATTGATTGAAGCTGATATTTCGCTAACTGTTGCAGGGAGCATTCTCAAAGCATAATGATAATGCTATCTAACCAATTCTGCAACGAGGCGGTCTAAGTATGAATAAATAATTTCGTTAAAAGGTAAATTTTAAATTAAATGATGATACCGGTATTATACAAGTAAGTTAAGTTCTTCTATTTTATGTAATATACACATACATCTTAACAAATTTAACCATTAACTTCCAGAAAAGTCTTTTATTTAGCACCTTCCAATACACCTGATAGATCTTAAGGAAGGGCTAAGTTTCATTTTGTCTTCGAAAAAATCACTACTTCTATGATCCAACTCTGAAATTTCAAAGCTTGCTCTATAACGCGTTTAAATTCTCTTGCGTCTCTTGCTTTATTTCCTGTTCCACGACCTCTGAGAGGGAGAGAAATGTATTCCTAATTAACTTTCATTCAGGGACTATTTTAAGTAGCAATTTTGGGTTGAGGGAATATTTGTTTATTGGTTTTCGTCTTAATGAGCGTTTGTTATTCGACTGGCCGCGTCTGGAAAACCTTATTTCACTCCTATTTTATTTTCTCGTAAGGTTAATCGTTTGAAATTATCATTTACGGTAAGGTTTTTTTAACTATTACTGTTCAACAGCATTCCAGACGGTCCACTGGAAAACGCTAATATGTATTTTAAAAACACATTAATGTGATTCGAATTTTAATGTTAAACATATTTATAAATATATAATACTTAACTGTCTCAATTGACCTGGAGACCCTTTAAAGGAATAACCAAACTGATGCTATTAGCTATTGCTTGGAAGCTAACCTGTTGAAGCAAAATGTGTGCCCGTAGAGCTGTCGTTTATTAGGATTACTGCAAACGGCATTACAAGGTATTACAATTAGCTACCTTTCTAAACATTAAAACTTGGACAAGGAAAGATGTTTCTGTTTTACTCACGAAGTTTTGTTCTTGTGGATCATATATATTAAATTTTATAGATAGAACTGACATTGTAATAGCTAGGTAGAATGTCATCAAATCAGTTATTGCGATCAGTTTTATTTGATATTAGATTTGGGAAAACAATTGTGAGAAAAAATCGTATCAACTTCTGTTCGCTAACGACGCTGTTGTCAACTATTTCTGCTATTTGAGCGGGCATATCCAGGATCGTTTTTATTGTGTATACTTTTGGCACTAGAAAAGTAGATGTTTCATTGTGAATGGTTGATTGCATGTGTCGCAGACGTCTGGTCGTGGTGAAGTGGCCGATTCATAGTTTTGTAAGGTATGGCTGTTCTTTTCTAGATGTTGTGTGTATTGCCTATGGCTTTGTTGTAAATCTGATTTTCCTTAATCTATTGTTTGTCGTGTTTCTTCATTTTTTGTGCCACTTTTGTTGGATTTTCGTTATTATGTCGGCCCCGAAATCTGCTGGTAGTATGAACTCATCTATGATGAGGGTTGTGTTGTTCGACGCTGCTTTCGCGGCTTGGTCTGCTTCTTTATTGCCAGAAAGGCCCATGTGTGAAGGTAGAGAAAATAATGATATCATTTTCCTTTGTTCGTATATATTATTTAGTACTCAGTGTATTTTTTGTATAAGTGGATTTTTGTTATGCTGTTGACTGCGCTGAGTGAATCACTGTATATGACCAAATTTGTTATTCCTATCGTGCCCAATAAATTTTAAGCTTTCAGAATGCTGTATAGTTCTGCTATGTGGATGCTTGTTATTGGATGAAACCTAAATTGAAAGGTCTGTTTTTTGATTACAGGGTGTCCCACGGCGTGAGGTCACTACTACGTATCTTCAGACCAAATATAATTAAAAATTTTAATAAAGTTGTACCCTAAAGTAAACCGTTTTAAAAATAGAGACTGTTAAATTATTATTTATTAAATAATTACAATTTCAGAAAAGCTAATTCTTATTTTTATTTCAATTTAATTCACTATAAGGATTGTTCCAAATGCGTCCAATACAGCAAGTACTAGGCAATGAGGACAACATACTGCGAGAAAGTGATAATAATCCCAGCACCTCTGTTGGTCGTGTACACGTGCACATGTCCAGCTAATTTTTACCGGTAATTATCAAATTATTTTATCTTATCTTATATAAGCGATTTGCGCAACAGAAGATTATATTATGATTGACAGGTACTTGGTATCTTCAAAGCAATTTTAAGTAGAAGTTGTGCATTACTGATGTCCATAACAGCATGTACTACACTCTCACCATGAGACGCTCTATAGATTGCAAAGTCTATGTGTTATATTTATTTTTTATTGGCGTTCAATATACACATCATTTACACTATACGCAGGGAATTAACTACGATGACTACTGTACCCAATTTTGCACCGCATATTAGAACCTTGGTATATCTAAGAAAGTGTAAATGAACTACTTGTATAATTGATTGTTCCATCACCTTGCACGTACAAATTATATAACGTTAAGTTTACCTGCTTTTCTGCGGTCTATAAAAATTGTCATGGCATTTGTCATAGGGTAACACAATAAATATTAGTAACAATGTACCATCTCCTGATTTGAATCTTACACTGTTTAAACACTAACCGTGTTTTGTTACTTGTAGTTGGATAATAAATATCGACCAACAACTTATTTATTACAACAAGCAGGGGTGCCTTACTTGAAAACAATTAGCCTTATAAATGTGAATGCTTTTCTTATGCTGCAGAAGATTTATATCTTACCGTTTCAGAAATTGCAACTGTGATCTTTGAGTTTGGAACACACAGTATAATTTGCTTCATAATTATTGGGATTACAGAGAAGGTCAAGAAAATCATTTTGCAAATTTCTAGGAACAACTCTAAGATCCAGTTCAACTAAAAACTACATCTGTTTAATATTTGAGAAATACTCATTTGCATGGTATCTGAAACTGATGCCAACAATAAATTTCGCGGGTGGATAGTTTGAATTTCCTGACAGACAACTGGCCGCAGGCTGATATTAGATCTATCCATGTCTTATAAAGTTTCAGACAGCCCTGTGAGCGACGCTTTCGAGCACAAGTCCGGTAATCCTTTGTACGAGTAGGTCAAAATATATGTAAGTATGTGATATTAACCTCACTGTGCGAATTTTATATTGCTCCGGCTGGATATGGAAATATTTACGAAATGAAAACGATCCTTAAAGTCAATAACAACTGTTTTCCTGTGCAAAGCGGGGCATAAATAATAGACAGAGGCGCTGGTAAGGATTTTCCCTTACACGCGTTCGCGCGGTAATTCCGCATCATTATGGCAAACACTTCTTTAAAAATGTGCAAGAGCTTCTTTATGTAGATATTTCGCTGGTTTATGGGCGTGCGTGTAGCATATGCCTGGTCTGATATCAAAACGGCTAATGGCTCCGGCAAGTATGAAAAGCGCGAGATTGAACATCATTTTCCACTGCAGGAGATGAGTAAATACGCAGTAAAAATAAAGTACTGCTTTAGCCATCTTTATGCAGTTGCAGAAAAAGAACTATTCTATTAGGCAACATGAGCAATTTGGAATAATTAATTTCTATTCCAGGGTTAAGGAATCAACATAGGAATGTAATAAATAGATAGGTAGTTATTATAGCAAAGTACGCTGGTGTATACACGGCTGCCTATGCCCTATCTCAAACGTAGCTATGGTAATGTGTAGCTAAGTGATAAATACCGTGCATACCGGTGTGAAAGCCCACAGGCGTATAAAGCGACGGTCATGTAAGACGAGGTCCTATTTTAAGGTCACATTTCATGCGTTTAGCTCATATCTGGCATATAAGACAATCGCCCATCTTAAAATCTACATTTAAAAAATTATAAAATCCTCTGATAGAATTTTCCGCCCATTTTAAAAATCAGGTATATCTATTTAAATAAATAAAATAAGTTTTTAAAAAGAATATGTTTATTATAATGTAACATTTTATTTAAGCCACGCAAATATTAAATTTATTTTTTAATAAAGCCAGGATCATCTTATAAGCCAGTATTGTCCTCGGCTGACTAAATGGCATAAGGGGGCTGAAGTAGGATTTCGCTGCTTAGAAAGAAATGTAAACAGTAAAAAAACGTGGAGCGCCTACAATCTGCATTGAAAATACTTACTAATATAATCTGGGTGACTAAATTTCAGTATTTCAGATCGTTAGATGTATTTTGACATTGGTCAACCAATCAAATCCAATTCTGCTGTTGTTATCGTTCTTGAACTATCTCCTACTATAATTTAGTGCAGCGTATTTTCAGTGCGGAAAAAATGTTTTTATACAGAATAGTAATGAAGGGTAGCAAGTAGGCAAGTAAGCGATTTTTCGAGAATGACGCGTCAGTTCGTATTCCTATCTCATGGCATCTCGTCAGCCGATTACAATACATATGTTATTTACGATTAAATTACTGGCAAACTTCATGAGGATTAAGCGGCCGGATGATCAAGTCGACGAAAGAGGCGAGAAAAGGACAAACGATTAGGAATTAAAGAAAGAATACACGTAGCAGCACGGAATGTAAGAGGTCCAGGTACGAAAGAAATTGAACTAGACGAAGAACTTATATAGAGAAAAATAGTTATAAGTGAAACAAAAAAGAAATTAGAAGGCAGAAAAGAAACAAATAATCACATAATGATCTATAGTGGAATGCCTCAAAACAGAATTGCCAATAGTGGAGTCGCAATTATGATAAATAAAAAAAGGAAAAGTAAAATTGTAAGCTATGAGCGTATCAATGAAAGGATAGTAACAATCAGGTTGAAGATAGACAGATGACAGGTACTGATTATTGGAGTATACGCCCCCGAAGGGGACAAGAAAGAAGAAACAGAGAAGTTTTATAAACAGCTACAGAAAGTAGTAGACAAAGACAGATCACCTGATAATAAGTGGAGACCTAAATGCAAGAGTGCGAAATGACCCCATCCCAGGGACTGTAGGCACATATGCGAAAATACTATAAATAATAATGGACAGTAATAGCGGCAGTTCTCGACTTACAATGAACTAAAGCTGTCCAACACGTTTTTCAAGGAAAAAGATATATACCAATATACCTGGTCACCAAGAGGAGTACGATGAATCATTGATTATGTAATAGTAAACAATAAAATGACAAACTTTGTGCAAAACGTAAGGGTTTATAGAGGAACTGATGTAAATTCGGACCACTATCTTTTAGTAGCCTCTATTATCCTATTAACAAAATGGAAAAACCAAAATCCCATGAAAACAGGTAATAACGAAGATGTTTTTAAAGTACACCTCCTCAGAGATAAAAGTATACGATATTTATATCAAAACAGATTACAAGAACACTTACTACGTATGCCCACTATCAATGACATAATGGAGAATGGGAGAATATAAAAACTTGTATTAGCAAAGCGGCTAACGAAGCAGTTGGGACGAAAATGAAAATAAAGAAAACTAGAGGACTTAAAATGTGGAATGAGGAAGTAGAGAACGCAATAAAAGAAAAAAAAAAGAAGCATATCTACTACACTTACAAAGAAAGACCTCAGAAAGTAAGCAACGCTACAATGAAAAGAGAAACCTAGTAAAACGAATCGTAAGATAGACCCACGAAAACTCTTTTGGGAAAGAATGATAAGTAATGTAGAACATGATGTACATGGAAGACCGGAATTCGCTTATAAAATGATGAAACATCTGAACAGCACAGTAAAAGTGGTAGCAAAACTAAAAGTTATGAACGATAACGAATGGATAGAGCACCACACAAATTTATGGAATAATCGAGATACCAACCAGCAAGATATTTCAATAAATGAAAACATTGATGAAACTAATTTTACGGTCGACCCGATTGCCATAGAAGAGAAACCTTAAAGAAAGTGAAGAATCGGAAGGCCGCAGGGCCCGATGGGATTAGCTCAGAATTATTAAAACATGGAGGACCACTTGTCGAGTTTGGACTACTACATCTTAAAGAAAAGATCCCCACAGAATGGCAGACGGCAGAATTTACTTATTTATTTATTTATCGTATGGCTCTTTGACACATTAAAAGAGAATTTCAAAATATAAAACATTACTAGAATATACCTAGAATACAATACAGCATAGAACATAAAATAATAATAAGACATACTTTAAAAGGTTACAAACGAACATCTAATCTATTTATGTAATCTATCGACTCTAGGGTCGCCATCAGGAAATCTTCTTTTCTGCCATTGTATGATCGTATGGTACATTCTTCTGTGATATGTCTGATGGTTTGGGTTTCTCCGCAATCACAGAGAGGGGAAGGTTGTTTGCCCCATTTGTGTAAAGAGTATGCGCATCTGCCATGTTGGGTTCTGATTCTGTTAAGCGTGGACCATGTTTTACGTGGTAAATCGAAACCCGGTGGCTTGTGGGTGATGCACGGCATGTTATTGTTTTGTTGTGCAGTCCATTCTTGAGTCCATGCGTTGGTAAGGTTGAACTCATCTTCCACAGCCACCCTTGCCGTTTTTGTTGGTGGTCGGCTCGACCGGAGTCGGTTATGGTTGGCATCTTCGATATCCTGATGGATGGGTAAATTTCCATTGTCCATGATCTTTTTATACTCGTTCGTAAGAGCATTTATTCGTAGCAGTTGAGGGGGTGGGACATATCTTAGGACTGGGAGCCATTGCGTGGGAGCTGGTTTGATGACACCAGCAATCATTCTCATGGTGTTATTTAGCTGCGTATCTATTTTATGTACATGTGGGCTGTTTAACCAAACTGGAGCGCAGTATTCAGCAGTTGAAAAAACAAGGCCTAGCGCAGAGGAGCGCAGAGTGGAAGCCCGTGCTCCCCAAGTTGTGCCCCACAGTTTTTGAATTATGTTGTTTCTTGTTTTTAATTTTTCAGCAGTTCTCGATAGATGCTCTCTGAAAGATAGTGTTCGATCAAGGGTTATGTCTAGATATTTAGGTGTTTTATTGTGTGTAAGTAGGGTGTTTTCAAATTGTATGTTGAGTTCTCTTCTGGCGAGTTTATTATTTAGGTGAAAGCAGGTAACTTCTGTTTTGGTGGCATTAGGTTGGAGCCTCCACTTGCGAAAATATTTTCCCACTACTTCTAGATCTGTCGTTAGGGTCTTCTCTGACTGTTCAATAGAACTGCACCTTGTTGCAAGTACCCAGTCATCAGCGTAGCCAAACTTTGCAGACGGCAGAAGTCATGCCAATATATAAAAAAAGAGGACCGTTCAAAATGCTGAAACTACCAAGGAATTAGCCTCCTAAGCAGCGCCTACAAAATATATTCTAGAATAATTAATGAAAGACTGAAACCTATTGCTGAAGTACTACTAGATAAAGAACAATCTGGATTCCGTACTGGCCGGTCATGCAGTGATAATATATTCATCTTAAAAAGACTCATTGAAAAACGAAGAGAATTCTACTTAGAAACCCACATGGCATTTATAGATTTCGAAGAAGCATTTGATTGCGTAAATAGATATAAACTCCAGGAAATAATGCAAGAAAGTTGATTCCCTAGCCATCTAATAAAAATTATCAGATCATTATATAGAAACAAGTATAATAATAAACAATGGCGGCAGTAAAATAAACAAAATTCAAACCAACCAAGGACTTCGACAAGGATGTGGACTGTCACCTACTCTATTTAATATCTATATTGACGATATAGTTAAACTCTGGAAACCGCTA
>JABXWE010001567.1:0-16239 GCA_014611495.1 Limonius californicus | reverse complement strand
AGCCAATATCTCCATTAAGTGCAGTTTATTACCTTAACCATTTTCAAGGGACAAGGTTTATTGGGCGTTCCGCGAATTGCTGGAACATGATAAACTAACACTTCAAGATGAATGTTCATGGCCTTTTTAGCACTTTACTCGCAGAAAGTAAAATTAAAAACAGAATGATTTCTGACTGAAGGAACCTTTAAATAGGTATGCAAGGATTAACGTTCATAACATCCTAATCGTTAACTAAAGCTACCCCAGGAGTGAATCGTTACAATCATTTTTCAGAAAACTCCATCATTAGGATTGTAATGTACTGTAGTGCTCGTTCATCTAGTTAGTGGGGCCGTTAAGGTTTTTCATTTTTATTTTGTTTACATAGTTACATAATTTGATAATCTTGTACAGACGTAAATAAATCTTGCTCTCCAATTTTGTCTTCTGATTCGAATATATTTGGTGCTCGGACCTTCAATAAGATCCAAGCCCCATAGTACCAATGACGTAAAATCCTGCATTTTAATTGTATTGAGGAATGCCAGGTTTCAACAAGAAAGAATTTTTAAGTGCTCTATTGTATGTACAGGATTTACAACTTAAAATGGTAAGCAGATGTTGCAGGTGGTTTATTGTATACTAATTGCAATATCCTACTTGGAATTTTGGAAAGGTAGTTGGGCTGGTCACATTAAGGAGATAGATTTTAAATGGATGTATTTGTTGGTACTGGTCACTGGTCACAATAGGCGGGTGGTCACTATATAGGAAATAAGGTACATTAAAAAGATAGGATTTTGGCAGGGACCGGGAAAAGCTGGTCACTTTAACCAGATGGTCATAATATAGAGGTGGTCACTTTTGCAGGTTCTACTGTAGTTATTTTGCTGCATCGTTTATCAATTGTTGTTTCCCTTGGAGTTTGAATTTATTATTGTTGGTTACGCATCGGATAGTCCCTAGTATACAGTACGTCGGCAAATATTTGTATTTTGAGAATTTTGTGTTGGAATGTTCAGTTTTTAAGACCTCGTTCCGTATATCAAGCGTTCGCTTGTTCCGTTGGTGGTGCCAGCTCTGGTGCTTTTCCTCCTAATTTTTCATTCTTTTCTTTTTCTTTTATTCTCTGGTCTTCCTTCTTTTCTCTGTTGGTATGATTGCGGATCTTTAGTCTGGTATGAATGGGAGATGAAGTTGGAGAGTTACCTCGGTTTGCTTTCGCGCTCTCCGGTGGCCTCGAAGACGGAATGAATCTAGATGGATGAAAAGAAATTTTCTGGTCTGTCGCTTTCTAGTCGTCTGTGACTCTCTTTCTGGAGTGAAGCACCTTCCCGATCTCGTACTCCTCAGAGAAAATTTGTAACGGTATTTTTGCGCCTGGTTGGTTTGCAACCCATTTTTCTTAGATTTGTTCGAGTGGCGCAGTATTTCCTTAATTTACCACGCATGACTTAAGTTAGTTGGACAGAAATTCATTTCCGGCAACCGTTCTTCGTGTGACTGTGACATCTGATTGAACGTTGAAGTAGATTCCTCTGTTGAAGTATTTTATACTTGAGAATTTTCTCGATTTATTGAAGGAATCTTTATGGACATCGTAATCTGTGGTAGCTTTTAGATTATCGATGTAGGTCCTTGACCGATTTATAATCTACGTTTAATCTTGTATTCACGTCAATCGGAATTTTTCGATTGGTAAGTACGTCCATCTTTATTTGAACATGCTAGCCTAACGCATTCTTTATTTACGTTATTTAGACAACAAATTGGGGGCAGTAAGATTTTGCCCAAGGGTTATTTCCTTCCTGTATTGCTGAATCTGGGTGAGAAAAGCATTTTCTGGTTCACATCGTCACCTGGCAAGCGGGAACACGTGTGCAGACGGCCACGCCGAATTTCCCAAGAACGTCGTGCTATCTAGCATTCAGGAAAGTGATTTATATTCGTATTACTTTATTTAATTTTGGAGTCGAGTTAATCGCTCGTTGTTTGATTTGCATTGCTTTCGAGTTATAAATTTAATTTCAAATTGTTTAATGTGTTTGCGAATCACTTATGTAGCTTAATACTACCATACTTTAGCGTGTTACGTATTTCGTACATATTATAATAATTATCACTTAATATATACGGGTACGTCATCTTGAGCTGTAATATTGCGTTTACTCGGATTGGTATCTAGGGTATTTTGTGTTTACAGAGCGCTTTATATCGATGAAAGTACTTTCAACGGATAGGGTGTTATTTGTGTCATAAACGTGGTTATTTATTTACAAACGCAGTATTTTTACATTGCTCGTTTACTTCAATTTTTATTTAACACTATATTAAGTGACTTGAACGGGTAGTGTGTACTTATACAGGGTTCCAGAACATATTTGCACATATATTGTAAATGTTACTTGGGGGATTAATTTATTTAGTGTTTTTTTGCATCATTAAATTACCGTTGTTGCAATTGGTCTTATTATTTTTTTGTTACCCTATCTTTGATAATTTTGTAGCGATTAAATAATTAGGTAAGTGGAGAACCCGAGGTCCAGCTTACTAAATCTACATCTGGATTAATGTTAGCGTATTTTTTCAAGCTGGTGGCGCCCTTTCCAGGTGATTGACGAGGAGTTAATTACATTATTTATTTGACTTTATTTGAGAACCGCCCATCTTCGATTGAGGTTCCGGGAGGCTGACATTAATCAACGTATTACTTATCTAATTTACAGGAATTTCCATAGGAAATTATTTGCAGGCGTCATAAATTGTACTTCGTATCCCTGGAACAAAAGGGGCCGCAGGAAATGTTACAACGGAGTTGAACTGTTAGATATTGTTCTTTGTTGACGCTATGTTAACCGCTATTGTATTTTATACTAATACAGAAATTGATATAAGACGAAAACATTATAATGACAACTGTAAGTATGTTGGACCTACAGATAACTTAGAAGTAAATGCACTTATTGGTTTCCTATACATTGCCGGCTGCCGGAAGGATGGCCATCTCAGTACTGCTGAAATGTGGTCAGTTTTCGGACCGGAAATATACCAATGCATAATGACTAAAGCACGTTTTGAATTTCTAATAAATGTTTGCGCTTCGACGACAGGACAACAAGGGATCTTCAGGATAAATTTGCTCCAATTCGGCACCTTTGGACTTCATTCATTTCTCATTGTAGCGAGTACTATACTCCTCATGAATATTGTACTATAGATGAACAACTACTGAGTTTTCGTGGTAAATGTCCTTTTCGTGTTTATATCGCATCAAAGCCGGACAAATACGGGATAAAGATAATTACCATGTGTGATGCCCGTACCTTTTATATGGTAAGCGCTGTACCTTATATTGGAAAAGAATCTCGTACTACTCAAGATCCACTTCCTATGTACTACGTTAAAACATTGTCTCGATCTATTCATGGTACTAACAGGAATATAACTATGGATAATTGGTTTACCTCTATCCCTTTAGCCGAAACCATGCTTGAAGACTACAAGCTTACGATTGTTGGAACCCTAAGAAAAAATAAAAGGGAAATTCCACTAAGCTTTCTTCCTAATAAAAGTAAGCCAGTTTTTTCATCCCAATTTGGTTTTGATAACAACAAAACTCTAGTTTCTTTTACTCCAAAAAAGTCGAAGTCCGTAATATTGCTTTCCACAATGCATGCTGACAAAAGCATTGACGAATCTAATAAGAAACCTGAAATAATAAATTTCTACAACTCTACTAAAGGCGGAGTTGATACTTTTGACCAGATGGTACATACTTATTCTGTTTGCCGCAAAACTCATAGATGGCCACTAAGGTATTTTTATGGCATGCTTGACCAAGCAGGTGTCAATTCGATGGTTCTTTTTCAAAAAGGAACGAGGAGATGTGTCAGAAGAAAATATCTCTTTGAGCTTGGGCTACAATTAGTCAAACCTCATATGGAAAGAAGATTGACTAAGACACTAACGAACGAGATAAAATCTGCAATTTAGAAGATTCTAAATGGCGAGTAAAGAGAAGAACCAAATACTATACCTCAAGACATACCCCATCGCATAAAACTTCAGAAACAAACTCGCTGTACCTTATGTGAACGCTCTTCAGATCGAAAAACAAAGACTGCTTGTGCTAAGTGTTCAGCACCAGTGTGCAATGAGCATCGATACGATATTTGCCAAAAATGTATCTAAAGTGTGCGTTGTTTCAATAAAGTTCTTTAAAAAAATTGCAGTTTCTTTATTTGAAAATATGTACAATATTACCTGGGGTTACGCGTAACCCCGGTTAGTATTAATGAGTAGGCCATTTGCGTTAGTAGTCCAGGGTTAATATTTATGGGCATTTCGTAAAAAAATTTATTCTTTTGCAATAGCCTCGTAATGGAATATGATTTAAAACTTATTTAACCTAGATAACGTAGATGTGCAGGCTTCGAAGGTATTTAGAATATGTATGATAAATTACGCAATTGATGAGAGTATTTGAGGGCTACCTGCTCACGATTTTAAATTGTATTTCATATGCATAAATACAAGGTTTCTGAAAATTGACGGCTATGCTTCTACAGATCTCATTCGGGCGGCTAAAACAAATCCAAAATTAAGATCGCAAATTTTTCCGATTGTTCTTCATTATCGAGTTAAGAATATACAATAAGGAAACAACAATTTAAGATTTATGTACGAAAAATATATTTGGAAAAATTCTTTTACATTTATTATATGCTCGTATAGTTGTCAATAAAGCCGTTTTCTAAATATTGTGGTTGCTAGCCCCCTTGTCCAATAAAGTATATTTATAGTTATGCCTTTTCAAGCACCGAGACTCGTCGCAAATCGGTGATATTAGGTAGGATTTAGGAAAATTAGGGCAGTGGGTTCGAAATGGTCGAAGGAGTGACTTCTCAGACTGGTTTGTAGTTCGCGGGTTCAGTATAAGTGAATGAACAGTATATCGGTGTATAGCGGTGGCGGTAGCGGTGGCGGTGGCAGTCAGATTGTGTACATGTTAGACAATTGAAGTCCGCAAACAAACGGCGGTCAAGTTATCGCGACTGTACTTTTTGCAGCGTTCTACCGCGCCAGTCCTGCTTAAACGCGGTCAGACGCTGCATGCACTATTTGCCCGCTTGATCGCGTGAAATTCACAGTGTTTTTCAACAGCAAAAATGACTGAAACCGAACAGTTTATTGAAATAGTACGTTCATATAGTGTATTATATGATTTATCACATTCCGAGTACAAAATATTAAAAAGAAGGATAAAATATAGGACGAAATTGCTAACTCTTCTGGAAAAAATAGTAAGTATGGAAAACTTTTGGTACAAAACAGTTTCTTATATTTTTTAAGTATTTTTTAAGTATAATAATAGGACGACAACCTTGTGGAGATAAGCGAAATAGAAGAAGAGAGGGTTTCTCAACAATCACAGCCTCTCCGTGAGAAAAATCATGCGCCAGTTCAACAAGTAACACCTATAGCGAATCGGAAAAGGAAGTCGGAGAAAAAAGCAGCACATCCAACGTCAGTGCAACAGGTGCTGACATATTTAGAAAAAAGGCAAAGCAATCGTAATTTGGGCCTTGACGATATTGGCTTAATGTGTATGGGGTATGCCAAAACTATCAAGAAGTTTTCACCTCGAAGGCAAACGATGGTCAAATTTAAAATGCCTCAAATTTTAATGGAGGCGGAATTGGCACAACAGACGGACGACGAACAAAATAACCAAGAGGGGAGAGCCCCGTTATCAACATTCAGCAGACCATGTTCCTCTGCATCAGCACATACATCATTGTCCGACTCATCATTTTTATCGCCACCTGAATCAGAAATATGTTCCAATCTTGTCCCGGAGATCGAAAGTCAAGCTAAATCATCCACGAGCTGGTACGATGAATTTGGCTTACCAGTGAATAATTACGAACAGTCAATCTCCTATAAGCCAAGGCTTCATGTATGTTATATAAACTTACCTGTGCCTTTCATTATCTTCGTCCAGTAATAATGCTAGTAGTATAGCTTCTTCTTCTACTTCGTCCATTACGTCTATTGATATGGAACATACAGATGCTAAAATACTGAGAATTTACAAGCGATCACCTCATACGACCGCGTCAGTGTGCGGACTCGCGTTTGCCACCGCTCCCGCCACCGCCATCGCTACCGCCACCGCTCCCGCCACCGCCTTGGTTTGCGCTCCGCTTAACGCTTGGCAGATCGGTGATTGGACGTTATCACTCGAATTGACCTCCACTTGGTTGACCAGTCAGGGATATCTGCATTGCACTTTGTAGAGTGACCTGTGGAGATCCTGTCTCTAACTCTTTTCCTTGTGAGACACGTGCGGCTTGCGGAGATAAACAACAAAAATTGGTTAGAGGGTCTTGGCATTAATCTTATTTTAAGCTAATTCACAACTCAATCGACGGCCTCTGCATGATTGTTGGTGCGATCTTTTTTATTGATTGTTCGCTGGTATGTATTCCACATTGATGGATTAAATAAAGGAGGGCGTCTACCATTCCCCCGTCGATTTAAACGGCCAACATAATAATCCTTGAACCAATTTTGAAGCGGCTGAAGTTGTATTTGCAAATGATTTGCTAAGGCATTAATATCATCTAAATCCGCGACCGGTACAAATGCTAATGCAAATGCAATGATTATCTTACCTTGTAAAGCAAATTGAGCGTCATTGTTATAATGATTAATAAGACCAATTTCAACTACATGTTTTTTTAAATTTTGTGATAAATGAAAGAAGCAACCTTTCATATCTACTTCCGGAAAGCAATCTTTCATGGCACCAAAAGCTGGCTGCTCCTAATCGCAGATTATTGATGCCGGTTTTAAATTTGGCACTAGTGTTTTAATCGCTTTAAAATCGAAAATTAAGATTCTGTTGGCTCCTCCATCGTGGCTTAGTAAAAAAATGCTCTTCTGTTCCTGGTTGAGGCACATATATCTTATATTTATTTGGTAAAACCAAATCGTTGAGGTCTATGGGATCAGCAGGTGCAGCATTAATTTCATTCCGTTTTCGTCTAATTATTTTTCTTAAGGCTGTAGTATTTGGAATCGACGCTAAAACTGCTTGAGGCACGTCGGTTATATACTGATTTATAATCTCACTTGTGCCCTCCAAAGTTTCTTCTGCGTCCACGGCGTTTTATTTTGGTGACAACAGTTGCTGCTTCTATGTTTGCTGCACGTAACCAAAGTTAACCTTGACTGTCCAAAACGTGATCATTCCTTAACCTGGAAAGATGACCTACCCAGAGTAACTTATAGGCATCCTTTGTGCTTCCGCAGAGGTTACAAAACTACAGTATCCGTTACGTTCAACTTAAAGTTGAGAAATAGTTATTCTAAATAGTTAACTTTATCGCAACCAAAACGGTTAACTTTTGATTAACTCTCAAAGTGCACCTTATAGCTACGTATCTTTAAAGCGACCTATAGTAGTTCATTTTCAGTTATATGCTCAATAACAGGTTTAACAAGTCAATAAAAAGATGGCAAATGCTTGCGAAAAAATAATCATTATATTTAGTTGATAGTAGTTGCACATGCTGTTGTGAATAACTATATTGCAACTGGTTTTAAATTACTCAAGTCAATTTAGCTATTGACCGAATATCTACTTCTCTGTTGTAATTAGTAGAAAAAATATTGACAACTTGAACTTTAATGTAATGTAATTGTTGTATATTTCCCATTTGTTGAATTCTGTGATTTCTTACTAAAATGACTAACAAATACAGTAACAAAAACAAAAACGTTATTTATTATCCCCAAATACAGTAAATCATATTACTTGTTTATTGACGGTATCGGCTAAGATACTTTTTGATATTCCTTTGACATTGTCCTTCTCTAACTGTGGAGAACCCCCCAGTTTCGCTTGAGGTCATCTAACAGTTAATTCACGAAAATGTTCACGTCTGAAGTAAAGTTAATTGAGAAAATGCAGCGGAACGATATTTTTTAAAACGTTAGCTGATGTTATGGTATTTTTACAATAATATGGTTTCCATGAAATTTGTATTCGGTAAACATGGAGCACGACATTGTTTAAAATTATAATTCTAATCGTCATTGTATTATACCAAAATATTTTAATAAGTCTATTACTGCTAGGCCGTATTTATATAAATTACCATTCAATGGCTGTTTAGGAGTTGTCCTCCTCTTCAGCCGTCTCTACATGAGATATATGACAAGTCAAAAAAAAATGCTTCATAAAAAACATTATATGTTATGGAATTTGAGGTTTTTAACATTTAAGTCTTAATTAGTAAATGTGCTAGCGGACTGCTAGTGGGGTATCTTCCAGGACGTCCTGTAGGTCGTCGGAAATGGCCTGGGCTTCACCAAGAAAAACGGCAGGCGGATGCCTTGGCTTTCCCTTGGGCTTCCTGCAGATGATGGTTGGGGTAGTTAGCATCCGGATGACTTCGCGCGGTCTTGTTTGATTGTCCAACTGCAGCCCAATCCTATTGCTGCAGCTGCAGAAAAAAATTCCCTGAAATTAGTGTGGCCAGAATCACGACAATTGTTATGCCATTTCCATGTTGCCCAGGCAGAAAGGCGTTGGTTAATGTCAGTGAAAAATGCAATTCCCGCAGATATAAGACAAACTTACATGAAAGATTTTAAAAAAGTAAGTAACCATAAGTATATTACATATTTAAAATCAAAGGAATTTTTTTTTGCTAATGTGAGATTTTTTTACAAAGCAGGGCTATGAATCAGGAAGAGAAGTACTATTATTTCTTTGTAAGTGAAAAATGAATCTATATATGGTTTTTGGTGTGTTGGTTTTTCTCTGTTTTTGTTATTAGTATTTTACTATAATTTGGCTAATGAAGAATTATAGGTGGATGGTGTTTAGCAATTGGATTAGTAATTATTATTAAAAAAGTTTTTACCTTCTATGTATCGTGAAGTGTTACATTCATATTTGTTATATTTTTAGGTAATGTATGCATCCTCTGGGAATGAATTTGAAGACTTTGCAACCAACTTATTAAATTCAGATATTAAGTCCAATTACAAAAAAATATTTGAAGATTTTTTAAAACTTAAGCAGGAATGGGGGCTATGTTTTAGACTAAATCTAATGACGAGAGGACATAATACCACTACCGAGGCCACTATGAGAATAATGAAAGATATCATATTACAAAGGACAAAAGCATTTAATGCAGTGGCTTTAGTCGATTACTGCTGTTCTGCATGGGAGCAATATTCCAAAGTCCGCTTATTCAATTTTGCAAGTGGTCGTAAAGACAATTCATTTTATAAATGAAATCTTTTAGAAAAAGCTATCTCACATTTTGATGTTAGTTTAATAACTGCATTGGACAATATTTTTTTTACAATTCCAAGTCTCACAACCGAAAATATATTTTATGAGGTTGAGTCAAATTTGGGTCTATGCACATGTCATGGTGGTTTGCAGGGAGCTCTTTGCAAACATCAATACCTTATAAACAAATATTTTAAGAAAATATTGCCCAATGCTCCTCCTTTATCAGCGGTAGACAAATATACACTTGCAAAATTAGCTTTAAGTAATGAACTAAAATCAGAGGTGTCATTTTTTGACGGTCTCAAACGAACAAATGACAATCAGAATTCTGAAGTGAATATCAACATGTCTTCCAATGATGCATCTCAAATAGTACCACTTCATATTCAATGGACAGTTGCGATACTGAAAGTGATATTGATGTTCAAAACAATGTGATGTTATTACAAGATAATTTAAGCCGTATTCATGACCTTCTACCCAGGGCCACAGTAACCAATAAATATTTATCTCAAATAAATAGGCAATTATTAAAAATTACTTCTGATCAACAAGCATTAAATTTTTTAATAGAAAGTAATAGCCTGTTCCTTAGAAGAAAGGGAGGTTTAATCAAGGTTCAACCTACATCAATAACAAGAAGGCGTAATAGAGTATCGAGGGGATGTAAAAGACTTAATAGCGGTCGGCCTCCTATTATACCCAAAACAAAAAATTAAAAGGAAACATGATCTTTCAGAAAATGTGAAAAAAATAAGTCAAATGCAATACTCCATTGGGAATTTAATTTCTTAACTTTAACTAAAACTATATAACCATTCTTTACTTGCATATTTTATAAATTATTATCGTCTGTTATATTTGTAGTTATAGTATTCATAAGAGATTTATATCTATCGACGACTTCCTGAATAAAATGGTATATATTGGTACCTAATAAATTAATATAATACTGTAGAAACTTTATTTAAAAAATATACTTACTTAATAAACTTTTAAAAATTATTTACTATTTTTACTGTTTTACATTTTCCCATTGCATTTATTAAAAATGTATATGTTATAATGTTGTTTAGCATCTTGCGATTCTTTTACTAATTTACAAATTTAAAACACTTTCTAATTTTACCTTTTTCAAAAATATCCTCATTTATTTTTATTAATTTTCATAACTTGCAAGCAATCAAACAAATAAAGTAATAGCCTATTAAAAAAAAGCAAATTATATCAATCAATGTGTCTATTGAATAGCGCGGCTAAACCCTGACCAATCAGGCGGCGTTATTTAACTGGGGTTCTGTAACGCTGAGGCAAATACAATACGCGAACGGATTAGAAATACCGAAATAACTTGTTCAAGAATTATCAGAAGATGATTTTGATCGGATAATTCAATTATGTGAAGAAATGATGGACAGGTGCCATAACGACCAACAGTTTGTGAATTCTATTATCTTCTCCGACGAAGCCACATTTTCTTTAAATGGAGCTGCAAATCGGCACAATTCCTGCTATTGGTCGCGACATAACCCGCATTGGATGGAAGAATTATACACATAGTATCTACAAAAAGTAAACGTGTGGGCGGGAATTATAGGAGACAGAATTCTTGGTCCTTTTTTCTTTGATGGCACATTAAATGCTGATCGGTATTTGGATTTTTTGAGGTTTGAAATTGTTCCCGCGTTAGCCGTTTTATTTCCAAATGCAGAAAATTCGGACACGCCGAACGATAGAATTTGGTTGCAACAGGATGTTGCTCCACCTCATTATGGCATACATCTTCGTCAATATTTAGATGGAATGATTACAAATCGTTGGATAGGAAGAAGAGGACATATTGAGTCGCCAGCTTGATCTCCGGATCTAAACCCGCTTGACTTCTTTTTATGGGGCCATCTTAAAAGTACACTGTATACAAACAGACCCGACGATTTGGAAAATCTAAACATTCGTATCCGCGAGCATGTACGAGCAATATGACCTGCTACAGTTCAAAATGCAATTCGAGGATTTCCTGATCGTATTGCCCACTGTCAGACAGTGTATGGCGAACAGTTTGAACATTTGCTTTCTTTAATTGATGTTAAATATGACTTGAAACTAGTTTACTAATTGGTGGACCTGCTATTGTCTTTTGTTTATTTTGCAATAAGTGTACCTGTTGAAAAATGTTGCCAGTGATAAAAATAAATATTTATCGTGATTGTTCTTGGAATTTTTATTATGTAAATGTATGAAATTTTTACATGGCTGTATAGAGAATAAAAAGCACTAACTGGTCATGCCATAACAAGTTTAGGTTGCCATTAAAAGAAATGTAGATGACGTCATAGCTAAAACATATGACAATCCGAAAAAAAAATGAAAAACGCCAAATTGTGCCAAATAACGTGATAGGAAACTTTTGTTAGGAACTTTTTTTCGTAAAGTTATTATTTAAGGCTGTAGCATCGATGTTCCTTACTTTTTATTCATCCTGTATACACTTGCACATCATTCAGGTAAAATTTACGTAGTATTGAAATGATATCTTTTCTAGGTAGACCATTTTCAAAACATTCGCATTATCTTTGTTTATAAATACATTGGTACAAGCTTTTGGTTCTGTTTACTTCAATACCATATTTGTTTTACTTTCTTTTGAAATTAATAAAGTATAATAACCAAAAAACGATTTACGTATTAGTAGCCTTTAGTTTATATAATTTACGGTTATTAGTTACTAATTAATTATTGATTTATCCATAAAATCCTGACTACTTTCTAAAATAGTCATAGTAAAGCAAATTGTAATTCTTAACCTTCGTCACATTATTTTTATTTAAATAATATAAGTCCTTTAAATTCGTCTAAAAACAGAATTTATTTTTACCTTTAATAATTTACGTTCGTTTTTTTTGTAATAAGTACTTTCATTGCTCAAAATACAGTAACTAAACACATTTTTGATGGAGAGTTACTTTAAACTTTTTATTTGATGTTGTTTTACCTAAGCAATTCCATTTAAGTAAGACATTGATTAACAATTAAATGCGCTAACAGGGTGTCTACAATTTACTATAAATTTTTAATGTAATTGTACATTATTATTTAAAGTCAATTTTTTAACATAACAATTGATAATATTTTTGCCAAGGCAAGGCCTACTAATGTTAAGGTAGTTTTGTAACTGTAAAATTAACAATATTATTAAATTAAACAGTATTGGACTAAACAGAAACCTACGGCGTTATTTAAACAACAAAGAAAGTATTCTAATAATTTGCAAATATTTTATTATAAATAAAAACCTTGGGATTTTTCAATTTCTTAGACAAAACTAAAAATTATTTTGTTATTTAAATGTTAAAGGTGTTAATAAGTAATGCTAATAGTACTTAACCGAATTTGTAGCTCTTACTATTTACGAGATTCCCATGCACACGCATAGAAGTAATTTTAAAATAAATTACAAAATGCGGTCGTACGACTTACGAAGCGATTAGCAAACCCTTTTTCCAAGAAATCAAGATGCAACAGCATCTGCGATGTTGCCAACCATGCCGGATCTCAAGTTGACTGCAAAATACATCTTGAGGTTTTATACACAAACGGCGCTGCAGCGCTCTCTACAGTGGGGTTAGATGAACTTCTAGAGTACAAAATCGCCCAAAATGGGTACAAGGTGAGCTCCGGGCAAAAATTTGAATTTCACCACCCCTTCACATGTCCTCTTGAATGAGTACGATATACACATGGATACAAGACGAGATCCAAAATCGGATCTCACCTTGCAAAAAGGATCTCATCTTGTACAGTTTCTAACTCCAAAAGATCTCGACTTGTACCGAAAATATATATATATATATATATATATATATATACATTTATGTATAAAAAGCGGTCCTAAAATATCACCCCCCCCCCCAACTTACTTTTGAACGACTTGACATTTCTTGTCAAAATTTTGCGTTCTTTAATGGGAGGCTAAATACTACTTTTCATAGTTCGTTTGAAAATGGGGTGGAAAAACTTAGGCAACCAATCATACAGATGTCTTAGTTACTTAAATAATAACTTATGTTTTTAATAAATGCTAATCCAAGAAGCAGTTATTCAGTTGAAGTTATGTTGTCGTTTTTTATATTAGAGGTGCTGTTGGTTATTAAGGATATGTAGCTCGTTGTTTAAAATAAATATTATACATTACGAAATGGTCTTCCAACAAAATCTACAAAGAACATTAACAGAACATATATTAAATCAATATTACAATTTATTAAAGAAATACATTTAACGAGAAAAGGTAAGTAAGGTAAGTACAGTATACTAGGAATAAATAAATTAAACAATGCAAAACGTATACAATTGTTATAAAATTCCCATAAAACCCTTCTCGCCAGCAGAAGTCAAGAAGAAAATAAATAAGATAAACATACATAAGGCACCAGGTTACGACATAATAACTGGATAAATATTAAAGCAATTACCCTGAAAAGCGGTAGTTCTTCTAACAGTCATCTTCAACCGAATGTTAAGTTTATCCTACTTTCCCATAATATGGAAATACGCTGAAATCATCGTGATCCACAAGCCGCAAAAGCCTCCACACGAACCTACATCTTATCGACCTATTAGCCTTCTGCCCATAACAAGCAAAGTATTCGAACGACTCTTACTAAAAAGGATCTATGAAGAGCATGACTCCCTGACACTGCTGCCGAATCATCAGTTCGGATTTTGTGCACGTCATTCCACAATTCAACAGGTTCATAGAGTAGTTAACGTAGTTGCCAAGAGTATAGAAGACAAGAAATTTTGTAATGCAGTCTTTCTTGATATTCCACAGGCATTCGATAAGGTGTGGCATACGGGCCTTCTCTACAAAATAAAAAGCACATTATTCAGCAACTTTTATCTCCTTTTACAATCTTACTTAATCGACAGAAACTTCTCAGTAAGACATAATGAATGCCAATCCAACTTCCATCCAATCAAATCAGGTGTTCCCAAGGTAGTGTTCTTGGACCTCTCCTATTCCTGATTTACACTGCCGATATACCCCAAACAAATAACACCACAATTGCGTCATTCGCCGACGACGTAGCCGTATTATCTGCAAGTGAAAACCCAATATTGGCTTCCGAAAATCAACAAGTTCATCTGGACCTCCTCACCGAATTGTACAATAGATGGAGAACAAAGGTCAACCAAACAAAATCAGTACAAGTTACATTTACCACCAAGCACAACACTCGCCCACCTGTAACAATTAATGGCGTACCTGTACCTACTAAAACGGAAGCGAAATACCTTGGACTCATCTTGGACCAAAGACTCACCTGCAAGAAGCACATCCAAACAAAACGCAGACAGATGGATCTCAAATTTCGACAAAAGTATTGGCTTGTCGGTCGAACATCAAAACTCTCTTTAAGTAACAAGCTACTGCTATATAAAGCTATGATTAAACCAATATGGACATATGGATTCCAGTTATGGGGATGCGCCAAGACAACAAACCTAAAAATCATACAAATATTCCAGTCCAAAATGCTGAGAACAATAGCGGCAGCCCCATGGTACATCAGCAACCAGACGCTCCATGATGACTTGAAAATTCCCTATATCACGGAAGAGATTCAGCAAATTGCTACCAAATACAAAGACCAAGTAACAAACCATGAGAACGATTTAATAAAGCAATTATATAACAGAGGTCCCATTGTGAGAAGACTACGTAGAACTTGGCCCTAAGACCTAGCGTAACGAAGAAATCACAATCTACAAGGGGAAACATCAGTGGATGATTCCCTTACAAGTCTAATACATGCAACACATTTACTTAATACTCTGTATGGAAGTAGATTGAAATTTGCAAACTGTCAATTAAAAACAAAAATTTTTTTTTATAAATATAGGCATGGTTGTGTCATAGATTCGTCAGGATTTGAAGCTGGTCAATTTAAATATGTAAAAAACACAACTGTTTATTTGGTAAAAAAATTCTATATGGCAACTCACCGGGGGTCTTGCCCCTCGCCGTAACCGTGATGAAACGGGACAGGCCAAACACAATAACTAGTTAATACAACGATAAAGAACCTGAAATATTGATAATTTGAAAATGCTTTAAACTTTCTATATAGATACTTCTTAACAAAACGCAATAAAATTATAACTTATATACATAAATATACATAATATACATATCTAACTATCCATAATTTTTGCATCAGAATCGTCAACCAAATCAGAGTGGTCCATGTCAGAAGTATCAGAAGCACTATTAGCATGAATAATAAGAGGTTCTACATGAACGTCAATGCACGTATCTAAATCTCGCATTTTTGTTCTTCCGCAATTGTGTGTTCTATACATTTTTTCCATTGTGTAGGCGAGGTGTTATATCCTCCAACGCTGCATGACAAAGCTTCTTTACCTCAGCTAACTTAAATGTAGATTTTTTCGCCCTACATATCCTTTCACTTGAGCCCAAATGAGCTCAATTGGATTGAACTCACAGTGATATGGTGGTAAACGCAAAACTTTTTTACCACCAACTTTACCATTTCATCGATAACATTTCTTAAAAATTTGGGCTTTTCTTTCTTCACAATTTATAATAGTTCTATTTTTAGAATCGATTCGTCAAACGAAATATTTTTTCGCGTTAGCCATTTTTGAATATTTTTTTCCGCCATGCTGCTGTAGCTACAGTTTCTTTGCGCCGACTGTGATACGAAGCGTTGTCTAAAACAATTACGCAATTTGTTTCGAATAAATGCAGGATTTTCTCAAACCAATCCTCAAATGTTTACAGATCATCTCTTGATGGTAGTGCCGATTACTTTTTGATTCAAATAATAGCAAACTTCCCTCTAAAAATCTCGAATCACTGCCTGTATGGGTTATAATTAAACTACGTCCTTTGCCATACGGCTGCTTAAGCCCAG
>JABXWE010001566.1:0-22720 GCA_014611495.1 Limonius californicus | reverse complement strand
ACAAGGGTAGAAAGAGAACGGAGAATTAAAATATGAACGGTAAAGCAATGGTGCCAAGATAAAACAATTCCTCACCTCTACACTGCTTGCGTGGGTGGGCTGTACCTTGGCTTCGGAGTAGCTCCTGGGTCGCTGGTACTGGATGATTCTTCTTCCTGGTTGGCTGGAGCTTCTCGAAGTGGACCGGAGGGAAGACTGGCCTTTTAATGCTCGAGAGCTTGTATTTATACCCGCCCGCTGACTGTTGCTACAATATTTGGTTTAATTTGCGCAATCCAGAAAGAGTAGGATGTACGCGGCTACCCTACCAACTTTACGGCGGAGATGCGGTTATCAGATCTCCACGCGTAAATGCATTTCGAATAAACCAAATTTACAATGTTCGGATATATAAATAAACGCTAAATGTTCAAATATAAACGTAACTGGTAATTAAACATTCCCCTAATAACGGTATTAAACTAAAACGGTCTCAGTTAATAATAACAAAATAAACTAGGCATTCTAAATGTCGCTAAACGGAACATAATAAATAAATTACCTTGTTCGGTTCTAAATACAAATTCAACAGTACCTACATAAATGCATTTATATAAATCAGTAACACTCACCAAATCGAAGCAAATAAATATTAACGGTACTTGAAATTATTCCCAATAATGATATCTAACTAAAACAGCCTCTGATAAGGATAACAAAATAAACCAGAAATGCAACATGTGGTGATACGGCACATAATAAACAAATTACTTTAAGCGACTATGGGGTGCATTCGGAAAATCATCGGTCGGTACACAATCAATCAAATAAGCTTCTAACGTAGTTATGTAAACAACTGAAACGGAGTCCTAAAAGTCAAAATAAACATAAAAAAATAGGAACGCTTCGTTACACTAACATAGACATCATGCAGCGCTTTCAGAATAAAGTACTGAGGAATATTGTTAACGCTCCTTGGTATTTCAGAAACAGCGACCTTCATAGAGATTTGGAAATGGAAACTGTTAGCCAAACCATTGAAAAACTTACCAGAAGTCATGAGCAGCGACTACTTCATCACGTAAATGTTGAGGCCATCCAGCTCCTCGATAACACGATGTTAGTAAGAGGACTCAAGAGAACTAAACCCTTTGAGCTGCTATAAGTGTTTGTGAAAAAGCAGAGTAAAATGCTATTGGTGTACACAATAGTTAAGTGTAATAAAGTAACTAGAGTCTAGGATCTGCTAATGAGTAAGACCTCAGGTTAAGTTTTGTAGTAGTAATTTAAGTTTGAACTAAATTTCTCATTGATCAATACATGATCAGATTGTAATCTAAAGAAACACCAATAAAGGTATTTCAATTTAAAAAAAAAACTGCAACCAGTCGAAGATCACTGTTAGAATTCTCAACAGTAACTGAAAGTAATTAAATCAAAACTGACAGTAATTATTCGATATACATATATTCTTCATACATTAGTGCCTTTGCTAATGAGAAATTCTTTTGTAGAAATCTATATGTAAACAAATTCGTTAAAAGTACATTAAATACTGATTTTTGCGATTTGAAAGTTCGATCATATAATGCTTATACAGCGACATAATCACATATACATAATCACATAATCTGTGATAGAAATTTTTGGGCAATCTTAAATTTGCAATGATTTACTCGTGTGCGCAGTTCATTAATTTACACTGTATATTTTCTTCTATTAAAGAAGATTTGTTTAAATATTTCTTTAATCGGAATATCGTAAACGTAAATAAAGCAAAATGCAAAAAAGCTAAAGTTTTGTAAGTAAATTATGAGTTTCGGGGATTTTGCTTTTTGTCGCACATAGAACATATTTACTTGTTTCATAATCAAATATTAATATTTAAATACCTAAATCTATTCCTTGCGGAATTGCGGCTGTAAAAAACGTTATTCACGGTAATTAAACAATGTAGGTAAAATTTAAATTGTGCAAAAGTAGTACCTACGCCTCTGTACTTCGGTAGAACGAAATCGGATTACGCTCCCCCTAAATACTTTAAGGGCCCACTTAGACCACTGCGCATCCAAGCCTTTCGCCATTCAGAAAGACATATGCTCTAACATCCCTATCATACAACTGCAGCCAGATCCTCAGAAAAAATTAAAATTTTGTAATTTCTTTCAACTTCTTTTAGATCCTTTTTAAATTATGTGTGGCTTAGCAATGAGGCAAAATTCTAAAACATTGGTGAAGTGAATACACATAATTCCCACTACCAAGAGAACCCCTATGAATATGTGGTTCTCGTTTTCAGAGTTTTTCTTGTAAATGTTTGGTGTGCCACGTTACTTGCATTTGCTAACAAACATTTTACCTGGACTGTTGGAAGATTACACTTCGGTACTGACATAATGGCTCTGCTGCTTCCTACAGTTCGATTACGTGATGTTATATAGACTTGTTTATTTTTGTAACCCATTGACCGTCGCAGATTCGAACCTAAAGTAGCTGAGCCGAATTCACAAATAAAACACCAAAAAAGTTCCATACATTTATTACAGACAATACAAATTGCAGTCAATTGGTTTTACATAACCAGGAATCTTTCAAAAAGCGTTTTTCTCATGTTATTCAGTAGTTGGGTCACATAAGAATGGCTGTATTGGGGCTGGTCCCACCGAGGCTGGATTGTCCGGAATGTTTCTCCAATTTTCCCCACTTTTCAAAGGACTGCGGTGGTCCCTACCATGGTGGTCATATTATCTTAACATACTTAAATTGTAAATAGCTTTCACCTGGATAGAGGCAAGGCCGGCTATGGTGTAGACATTTGCTTCTGGATGTAAAGTCATTTTGTAAAGTCCTCCTAAAGCAAACGTTGTTTAGGTGCAATTCGTTGTTCAGTAGTAGCCACCGGATCGCTTTTCAGCAAGAGCAGAACGTTCAAATACAATTTGTTTATAATTTTATTAAAATGCATTTTTCTTACTTGACCTGAGTTTTTAAACTACGGTGAAAGATTTTGACAAATAACTTTTGGATTCAAACAGTTTCTTCCTCTCCTGTATGAGTACTGAGTTACCTTTCAATGCACTTTCATAGTTACATACATTACATTTGAAGTGTTTCTCTCCTGTGTGAGTGCGCATATGGCTTTGTAAGCTACACTTGTGTGCACTTTCACAGTTACATATATTACACTTGTAGAGTTTCTCTCCTGTGTGAGTGCGCATATGGGATTGCAAGTTACGCTTGTCAGCACTTTCATAGTTACATACATTACATTTGAAGGGTTTCTCTTCTGTGTGAGTGTGCATAAGGTTTTGTAAGCTACTCTTGTATGCACTTTCATAGTTACATATATTACACTTGAACGGTTTCTCTCCTGTGTGAGTGCGCATATGGTTTTGTAAGTTACACTTGTGTGCACTTTCAGAGTTACATATATTACACTTTTAGGGTTTCTCTCCTTTGTGAGTGCGCATATGGGATTGCAAGTTACGCTTGTCAGCACTTTCATAGTTACATACATTACATTTGAAGGGTTTCTCTCCTGTGTGAGTGTGCATATGGTTTTGTAAGGTACTCTTACGTGCACTTTCGAACGTACATATATTGCACTTGAAGGGTTTCTCTCCCGTATGAGTTCTCATATGTCTTAGCAAGTGACCCTTCTCTGAACTTTCATAGTTACATATATTACACTCGAAGGGTTTTTCTCCTGTGTGAGTGCGCATATGCTTTCGCAAACTACTCCTGTCAGCACTTTCATACTTACATATATTACACTTGTAGGGCTTTTCTCCTGTGTGAGTGCGCATATGCTTTTGCAAGCTACTCTTGTCAACACTTTCAAACTTACATATATTGCACTTGAAGGGCTTTTCTCCTGTGTGAGTGCGCATATGCCTTTGCAACTTACTCTTGTCAGCACTTTCATACTTACATACATTACATTTGAAGGGCTTCTCTCCTGTGTGAGTGTGCATATGGCTTTGTAAGCTACTCTTGTACGCACTTTCATAGTTACATATATTACAATTGAACGGTTTCTCTCCTGTGTGAGTGCGCATATGGTTTTGTAAGTTACCCTTCTGTGCACTTTCATAGTTACATATATTACACTTGAACGGTTTCTCTCCTGTGTGAGTGCGCATATGGTTTTGTAAGTTACACTTCTGTATACTTTCATAGTTACATATATTACACTTGAACGGTTTCTCTCCTGTGTGAGTGCGCATATGTCCTCGCAAATGACCCTCCTGTGCACTTTCATAGTTACATACATTACACTTGTATGGTTTCTCTCCTGTGTGAATGAGCATATGGGATTGCAAGTTACGCTTGTCAGCACTTTCATAGTTACATACATTACATTTGAAGGGTTTCTCTCCTGTGTGAGTGCGCATATGGTTTTGTAAGCTACACTTGTGTGCACTTTCATAGTTACATATATTACACTTGTAGGGTTTCTCTCCTGTGTGATTGCGCATATGGGATTGCAAGTTACGCTTGTCAGCACTTTCATAGTTACATATATAACACTTGAAGGGTTTTTCTCCTGTGTGAGTGCGCATATGCTTTCGCAAGCTACTCTTGTCAGCACTTTCATACTTACATGTATTACACTTGTAGGGTTTTTCTGCTGTATGACTTCTCATGTGTGCTTGCAAGTTTGGCTTCCGTGCACTTCCATGGACACATACATTGAATTTACATAACTTTTCTCCAGTAGTAGTTTTAGCACTTTGATGCAAGCTGCATTTCAATTGAGGCTCTATTGTTACTTGACCTTCATTGTTACAACAGGTTTCAGTTTTTATATTTATTTCTTCATGTAATGATTCTAGTTTAATCGACCAATCATTATCGTATTTAAAATCACGTTTTAAATCGGACGCTTCTGAAGGCAATTCCGATGTATGAATGTCTTCCTGTTTTACTGCAACATATGTACATGTTTATATGTGAGTTATTAAATATTAGATATGTAACTAAACTAGCAGAAGGTCATTTTAAATTTACGCCCCATTTTTCGGTGTTAAATAAATGTCAATTAAGAAATATTTAGGTTCAACCTCACATCATTAAACTACTAATATTTGGTCAATTTTAATGGTAGTGTTCTAATTGCATTGGCACACATTGTAAAAATACCGAAACTTTTTACCGGGTTGAAGTTACATACGTATTTGGATACGTGTCTAAGAATTGTATTTTTAAATTTTCTAAATTATCGTTTTTAAGCCTTTCAAGATCATGCAATTATAAAGTGGTTAAGTGAGTCCGCCATCATCGATGGCTTCCATGTGCTTCCAGGTGACGAAGTAAATATTACTAAAAGCAAAAACTAATTACCTACTCCATTGTAGGTCATTAGCAGGCCATTGGTCTATAATCAGAAGACGAAGAAAAACAAATTAAATCAAAAAACATATCCTTCTGCAGGTTTAGCGATAACAAAAACGAAGAATAAAAGCCAAGGAAGTACATTATTGAAAAAAGATTTTATTTTACTTTATAGCGGAGTATATGCAGTAGCATTAATGCGTTAATGCAGTAAATTTCGAAATTTCTGATGGATGATTCTGCATGTTCTATTACTGTGAAAACTGTAGAAAAATACAAAAAGTGTGTTCCCAGTATTTGAAAGGTGGGGTAAACGTCTGTGGTGTAGATGGCGTTGACAATTTTTCAGTAAAAATTTGCTCCATTCCCACCCAAAATGACAGTTACAATTGCTTCATTTAATAAATCGCGATTATTCACTGAAACCATTTAACCCTAACGAATTTAGAAAATATCTGCAAATTGCGGTTTTGGAGCAACCGTAATATGTTGAGGTATGGGAGATGATGGAGGTATATAGAGAATGAGTAATTAGAGAATATGTATACAGGGTGTCTCAGAAAGAATGGGCCAGCGTTTAATCATAGATTCTTTAGGTAAAAATAAACCGATTAAACCTAATATACCTTATGCAGAAAGTCCTTCCGTAAGAACTTATAGGGCCTTAAAGTTCAATTTTTTATTTTTTTCTTTTTATTGTAATTTCCACAAATCTAAAAATATTTCTTTGAAATTTGGTACACATACTTACTATTATGCAATACAGTGACAGAATTATTTTCATTAACCAGACTTGACCATAAGAGGCACTTAACCTACCACTGAAATCTTATATTAGCTCTAACTTTGCTATTAGTAGAAAATTTTAAAATTTTAAGTTACTTTCTGAAAATAAGGTGCTTTTAGTTCATACGCGTAAAGGCAACCGTTTGTCTTAAAATGCTTGTCCAAGTTTTGGGTTGTCGCTACGACGTGCAATTATCAGGTAGCCATGATCACAAAAACAATGGGTAGTGCTTGTGGCCTACAGTAAAGAACAATGCTAAGTCAATTAAATACTTTGGTGTTATAGAAATTGTATTTTTAATTTGTTTGGTTTACGAAAATGATTCGACATAACGAATATCGATATTCGAATTGCACGTCGTAGCGACAACCCAAAACTTGGACAAGCATTTTAAGGCAAACGGTTGCCTTTAAGCGTATGAACTAAGAGTAGCTTATTTTTGTAATTTTTAATCCTCTTTCAGAAAATAACCTAAAATCTTAAAATTTTATTAATAGCAAAGTTAGAGCTAATATAACATTTCAGTGGTAGGTTAAGTGCCTCTTACGGTCAAGTCTGGTTAATGAAAATAATTCTGTCACTTTATTGCATAATAGTAAGTATGAGTACCAAATTTCAAAGAAATATCTTTAGATTTGTGGAAATTACAATAAAAAGAAAAAAAAATTGAACTTTAAGGCCCTATAACTTCTTAAGGAAGGACTTTCTGCCTAAGGTATATTACGTTTAATCTGTTTATTTTTACCTAAAGAATCTATGATTAAACGCTGGCCCATTCTTTCTGCGACACCCTGTATAGAAATACCAGAAGAAAAATGGAGAAGCTTGAAAAGAGTGAGAGGAAAAATAATATAGTAATAAAAGGCACAGCCTTTAAAGGGGGAAACAACAAGAAGACGTGAAAACGTTCATGGAACAAGAATTGGCGGTAAAAGTTCAGATAAATTCTGCAAACAGGATCAAGAAAGGAGATGAAAAATGTATAGCGGTGGCTAAATTTAATAGATAGAAAGACAAAATGAAGGTGATGGAGAATAAGAGAATTTAAAGGGGAAACGTTACACATAGATAACTACCGAACGAAGGAAGAGAGAAATATTCAGAAAAGAATGAGGGACCTAGCCAAAATAGAGAGAAAAAACGGAAAAAGAGTTGCAGTAGGTTACAAGAAAGTAACCGCATATGGTGAAACATGGCTCTGGAGTAAGGTCACCGAAAATTTGACGAGAGAACCGAAGAAACAAACATTTTAACAACAATCAAAAAACCAAAAAGCACAAAGGATGGAGACAGAAGGAGGACGAATCAGACAAAGAACAAGGTTAAAGAGATTAAAATAAGTAATAAAGTAGAAAAATCTGGAAAAGTATATAATGTATGTAGGATAACAACATGGAATTTAAGAGGAATAAATGAGTAGGGGGAAGAGATATACAGCAAATGGATAAAGCAAATAAATCTACACGTTTTAGCGATAACAGAAACAAAGTAATTGAGGGAAAAAACGGCTGTTGAGTAGATATGGCAAACTTTTAAGGAAATAATTAAAACAGTGGCAAGGGAAGCCTGTGGCACGGCAGTTCAAAAAGTTGATAGAAAACAAACAAAATGGTGGACTGAAGAGGTAAGAGAAGAAGTGGCAATGAAAAAGAAGTTGTGGAAGAAATACCTACAGATGAGGACCAACGAAGCTTATCTAACATACAAGAAAAAATCCAGGTATAGTTAAAAACGTGGTACGAACGGACCATGGGAGACATTTGGCAATAGAATGGAAAGGACTGGTGAGGATATTCGAAAGTTATTCTGTAGGGCCCTAAGCAATTTTAGGAAAGAAAATCAGAAAAAGACCTGAAGAAATAAGATCAAGAATAAACAAGGGGAGATACTTCTGTGAGACGAGGAAATAATAAACCGATGGAAAGAACACTTTGAAGAATTGCTGCAAAGGAACAAAACAGAAAATAGGAAAGAGACTAGAAGTGACGAGAAAAGGAGAAGAGTGCAAAAATAACTACAAAAGGCACAAAAAAGGAGAATTTAAAGAAGAAGAGACGAAAGAAGCGATGAATTAAATAAAGCTAGGAAAATCAGCACAACACGACGAAATTACACCGGAAGAAATATAGAACATGGGGAAAATAGGCAGCGTCCCCGGAAAGGTATACAAGAGGATACTAGGGGGAAGTTAAGAAAAAAAGATAGAAAAGAAACTGAAAGCGCGAAACGGGTTTAGGCCAGGACGTAACACACAAGAAAATATATTTATAGTTAGGCAGATAATATAGAGATGGACTTGCTAGGAGCAATAAAATCAATGTATGCAAATACTAAAAATTACCAAAGAACTCATAATCTATAATTAGAAGAGTTTAAGACAATACGCAATTAAGGATGTAAAAAAAGAAGGAATAGGACCTTGTGTAGGGTACAGAAACATGAAGCAAATCAAAATTAGTGAGAGTGCTTTTGCCGATGACATAGAAATATTATAATAGGCTTTAGAAGAAAATCTGAAAAAAAGGCAAGCGGCACTAGTTAAAGGAAACTTAAAGATTTATAAAGAAAAAATTAACGTAATGGCGATATCAACAAAAGCTGAAAAAATGTAAATGTACTACTGGAAGGAGTTAAATTTGAGCAGCTACACGAGTTTAGATATTTCGGATTAGTAATGGACAACGACACAACAGGCTTACAGTAGACGCTAGTATGTACATCACAATTAGATAGGTACATATTCGTAACCCAGAAGGAAAAGTTGACAATCTTTAAAATAGTATCTGTTCTAATAATAACATATGGCAGCGTGATGTGGGTGATTAATGAGAGACAGAGAGAATGGGCGACGAAAGACAAACACGACAAATATGGGAGACAAGAGCAAGCGGAAAGAGGTCAAGAGGAAGATTAAGGAAGCAATGGAATGCCACAATCATCGAAGTTTTACAAGTGATAGAAAAGCCCTGGGTGCAGGCGAAGGTGAGAGCAGCAAACGGAAAACAATGAAACAATGAATCTCAAGTTCCACAGTGCGTAGAAACATAATCTCAACACCATAAAGAGTAAATAGAGTAGAAGATTAAGTAAGTAAATATTACTCACTGAAACCATTTAATCCTAACGAATTTAAGAAATATCTGAAATTTGTTGATTATGTTGCAGATAGATTTCTTTTACGAGGTGGATACGAGTGGGTGGAATGTTCTAGCTGCTACCAATGGATTAACATAAACAAGTATCTAGATCGCAATATTCAGTTAGGTAGCATCAAAGAAGATTCATTTATATTAAACTGTTTGTTGCGTGAAAACCGGAAGTATATGGTAATATATACATGGGCTTTAGGCGAATTGTATAAATAATAAAAGGGTCTTTAAATATTGTGATAACTATTGCCAGATGCAAGTCTTTTAAATTCCTATTTATTTCTTATCATCGGGAATCCCTGCACCAAACTATAAATAGGTAGCGTCCTGTCGGTTTTATACAAGTTGGAGTAGAACAGAATATTTTCAAAATTAAATGGTTATCGAAATCTACTTCATTGAGCGCACACACATATACACTTATCGCATTGCTACAGTAGTTACTCGCGCCTCTCGCTTCTTCTACTTTCAATACTTGTGCCTATAGTTTAGTCTTTAAGTCTATTCATGTTCTAAATTTTCATGTTTATTTGTAGATCTCCTTTCCTACAGGTTCATATCTTAACTACTCAATTACTTATACTTTACTTTAATCTTTGAAGTGCAGTTACAAGCACTGGCAATCCGTCCCTTACTTTACGTGGGTGGCAGTAACATTACAATTTATTTTTTTTAGATGTTCGATCAAATAAAATTACATAGATATCATAGGGCTCTTGGGCAGTGGTCTAGTTAGATGACTGGGGACAACTACGAAATTTAGCTGTTGCACTCCTCTTGGCAAAAACTATCCCCGCAGCTAAGCAGAAGGCGCCTTGTTTGTGTGTTTACTTTCGAAATGTACAATTTATTTAAAAATACGCTGCAGGGAGACTTTCGATACTTTTTGAAGAAACGGCTTGGTACAAGCTATTAAGGAAAGTCTTCGCTAAAGGGTGGATGGCTAGAGACAAGAAACTGCATAACTCGAAAAAATATTGTTTTTCGTGCGTTTTGCTAGTATTTATTTTGTCATCTGGAGGCTTAGGGAAGCCATCGCTGATGGTGGATGTACATAACCACTTTATAATTGCTTAATCTTCGCTCCACTGGCCTTAAAAGATGCAAGAAAGGCTTAAAAATGATAATATTACAAAATATAAAAATACTCATGTCTCAGAGTGTGCATCTGTAACGTCCGTATCCCAATACGTGCCTAACTTCAGCTCGGTAACTACCTTATAATTGTTTTTTGAAGGAAAACCTTGTTTTATTATTATTTACGTGCTTGATTGTAGGTGCATAATACAAATTTACCGTTCTTTTCCAACTCATTCCATGATAATTCTTCGTTGATTTTGGTTTGATGCCAGATATCAGATGTAGAATTGGTAAAATTTGATAGCAAAGTAACATCAAGTTTGACATCTTCATGCATATCAGATAAGGTATCCATGTTGATATGCACAGGTTTTCCTGTAGTAAACAATTGTTCTTTAATATCTGCTGCCTTACACTCCTTTAAGGCGGTAAACAATTCTAAGATATGAAAATGTAATCATTTACAGTTAATATGCGATATCACTCACCTTAATTGTAGCAAAGAGTAATAGTAAAAAATGTTATTGCTGTTAGACGACTACTTTTTTATCAACCCTTGGTTATTTAGAACAATTCTGAAGTCTGTCAAAATATTCTTTCAGGTTAGATAATTGTAGAATAGTCATTTGAACTACTTTCGTTCCTTACACAATATGAATCAAAGAATAGTGTATCAGCCATTTATGCTAAAACGTTTTCTATTGATTATTGGTGCTTTCACAAACCTCCTAGGCCAATCTCTTTGATATGAGGCAACGTGGATAATTAGGTTTTCTAGTAATTATTGTGAAGTTCCACTCCCTTGCAAACTGTTTGACAGTAAAGCTATCACGTAGAATATTATTACACACAACCTCATCTGGGCACCCAAATTTTGAGAATAGTGATTGTAATTTCAGTATTACTGCATCTGCCGATTTGTCTTTTAACATTCTTAATTCTAGCCAATTGGAATAAGCATCAAATACTACCAAATAACTTCTGTTAGCGTATGAAATAGTTATTTTTATAACAAGTGCCGATAACAATTCATT
Source organism: Limonius californicus (assembly GCA_014611495.1). Lineage (NCBI taxonomy): Eukaryota > Metazoa > Arthropoda > Insecta > Coleoptera > Elateridae > Limonius > Limonius californicus. The sequence continues at coordinate 11,357 of JABXWE010001566.1, read as the reverse complement.
ACATACAAATGCAGAACTTAACGCACGCGGCCAGTGCGGAAATCTGCACGAGTATATGAAATTGTTTTCGGCACGTGATATAAACAACATTTTACCTACAACTGTTCACTGAAAAAGTTATTATAATATGATTAAATTTATAAAAAAATTGATACTATCCCGTCAAGTCGTCATTTTACGACGTTGCTAAGCGCGTTGCTAAGGTTTGTTGATTGCTTCATTGTTTTTGAGCGCCATTAAAAAAAACGCATTATTAATTCCGCGTGCCTGCGTATATTCATTGTGCTGTGTTAAAAGTGAAATAAATTGAGAAATGAGCGATTCGGATAATAGTGATTACATTCCTACAGAAATTTTAGACGCGGCGAATGAGGCTGTGTCTGCTTTATTACCGACAAAATCAAGAGAACGATACGCGATAACATACAACGATTTAAATCTTGGTGTAGTACGAAAATGTTAATATAGAAGAATACACAAAACTAAGAGCTTTCCTAAAACGCAAAACTGATGGATGCAAAAGTATGAAATCTAAGATATTAACAAGAGATAAATTTTACAAAGTTTGGTCGAAGCAGATGATGCCAAATATTTGATGATGAAGGTAATCACAATATATAATATGTACAGCGAACAAATAACAATTAATCTTTTTTTTTATTTTAGGTTGCTTTCATTATTGGAATTTCGTGAGCTTGCCGACGAATAGAACTAGTAAATTTGCTTATCGATCATATAGAGGACAAAGGAATACTTATAATTGTAAATATTCCCGACACAAAGACAAAAATCCATAGACAATTTACAGTGACCTCTGTTTCTTTAAATGGTATTAATTTTCTGGATATATATCGCAAATACTTGTCTCTCAGGCCTAAAGATATTGGACATGGTCCTTTCTTTTTAAGGTATAGATGTGGGAAATGTACTGTACAACCTGTTGGCATAAACACCATGGGCAAAATTCCTGAGAAAATTGCAGAATATTTAAAATTACCAAATCCAAAACGCTACACAGACCACAGTTTTAGAAGGTCTTCTGCAACATTATTGGCAGACATAATCAAGCTGAAACGCCACGGTGGTTGGAAATCAGCGACTGTGGCAGAAGGATACATTGAAGATTCGATAGAGCAGAAGATCAACAAAATTCCTGAAAGTGGAAATCAGCCTTGTACTTCTGGAATAATAGTTTCGAATGATAACAATTGTGCCACTGAGAATGTTGAAACAGAGGAAGTTAACGTTAACACGGTATCTAATAAGAAGATTATGAGTTTAAGTTGTATTAATATTAATAACTGTACTAATTGTGTAATACACATTCACAAACAATAAAAATAATTCATTTCTATGTTACTTAGGTATTTCTTTATCAAAGTCAATTTGACATTTCTGTAATTCAATTTGACATTTCTGTAAACAAAAAACCCATGTGTTTTTTGGAACCTCGAAAGCACAAGTGCATTAAACGTCTCCTTCCCAACCGTTGTCAAGGCTATTTTAGTTACGTAATAATAATAAAATCAAACAGTTGTAGGTAAAGATATAAACATATAAAACTCTTTCCCATGCACGATCTGGTGAAGCGTAAGTCTGCAGCGGTTCCTTACAATTTTTTCTTTGGAACTGCTCACACACTCTACATGTTCTTACAATCTCATCTACATCTTCACTTATGCCAGTCCAATAAAACAGCTGTCTAGCTAGTGCTATTGATTCTTCCAAGCCAAAATGGCCTTCATGAATAACCTTGAGCATTTGTTGTCTCAACGTCTTTGGTGCAACTATTTTATTATTGATGAAATTTTTGAATGGCAAAAGCAATGACTAGAGTTTTTTTTTCTATCTGAGCATATTTTTTCCCAGTTTCATTCAGGCTACGAGATACAAAGGCAATTGGATGATCACTTTGCATCAAACATGCGCCTAAACCGTCTTTAGACATGTCTGTTTCTATCAGAAGAGGTAATTTCGGATCAAAAAACATCAAAACCGGCGCAGTTGTCAATAAATGTTTTAACTTAGACAAAGCCAAGACATGTTCCAGCAACCAACTCCAGACTGCTTGATTTTTAGTAAGTTCCCAACGGTGCTGTGACTTTAGATATACTGGATATAAAGTTGCCTAAGAATTTTGCCATGCCTAAAATTCGCATTACACTTTCCTGTAATAATTGCCTTCACATAATTTCAGTTAGGTTCTACGCCTTCTTTCTAATATATTTGACTCATAAACTTGACAGTTGTCACTTTAAACTGAATTTTACTTTTGTTGAATTTGACATTGTATTTTTCTGCTCTCTCAAGGACTAACTTTAAATTCTTATCACGCTCATACTCAGTTGACCCAGTAATTATCAAGTCATTGAAATAAATGCCTACACCTTCAATGTCACCAATCATAATCCATCCTCAAAAATAGCTTTGGGGCGGAACAAATTCAAAGCGGGAGTCTGCTAAATTGATAACGCCCGAAAGGGGTTCGAAATGTCCATAGTTTCAAGCTAGCCCCTATTTCAATCTGAAAATAACCGTCCTTCATGTCTATGATCGTGAAATACGCTTTGTTATTTATTTCGCACATTATCTCCTGCGCTATATCGGCATCAAAAAATATTCCCGTTCAATGGTTTCGTTAAAATACTTAGGGTCTAAACAGAGTCTTACGTCTCCATTTTGTTTTTCAACAGTTACCAAGCAGTTCAACCATTCAGTGCGCCTATCAATTTCTTTTACAAGTTATAACTCAGTTGCCATTTGACTTTCGAAGAGCTAACACATTCGCTGTGCTCTGCTATCTTCGAAAGTGTCGAGCGCAATACCCTGATAAGTGCACCTGAGGTCAACAACTTAGAGTGATATCAAATTCTTTTCAAATTGAAATAAACACACAGCACAACATTCTACAAAAGTGTACGTACAATTACATACTTTATATTACATGTAAGCGTATTAATTCATGTTTCCAACTGGAAACGGATACGGCCCCGGGCCGCCTGGTCCCGTGCCATCAACCATAAATACGCAAACCGCCCCCGAAAACTACGGGTTTACAATTAACTTCCCCAATGTTCAGAGATACCAATACCCGCAGCAACAAAACCAATACGGCAATTAACCTATCCTGCAATTCCCAAATCTATATCAAAACCAAGCCATAATGCCTCCATCCTATTTAAATAACCCTCTTACAACCCAATATCCGCAAGCAATGCAAACCATTACAAACCAGCAAACACACATGGTAAGAAACACTGCCAAAAGTCAAAACGCACACATAAGTGAAGACGAAACGCCATCTGATGATCACAAAAATACAGAAGATATGAGCGATGAAGACACGGAGGAAATTACTGCTTCCAAAACCAATCATGAATGGCAAACATATAAAAAAAGAAAAAGAAGTTCCCACACAAACCATAACACACAACAAACTAACCAAACACTATCTACTACAACTATCTCTAACAGATACGATATACTCTCACAAGGAATAAGTAGCAATGACAACCCTGTACAAGGCTCCAGCAGTCAACAACCAAAAACTCCTAAATTTAAACCCCCACCAATCTACATTTATGCAGTAAATAACTACAATCAGATGGTTGATAACATCACCACCGTTATAGAGAAAGAACAATATTACACAACAGCATTAGGTAACGACACAATCAAAGTTAACACCCTAACTGCAGACGCTTACAGAAAACTCGCGACACACCTTAAAGATGAGAATATAATACATCATACATACCAACTCAAAGAAGAAAGGGCATACAGAGTAGCCATTCGCAACCTCCACCACACCATTCCAACCCAACTTATCAAAGATGAGCTATCTCAATTTGGACATAAAGTAGGCAACATTATAAATATACGTCACAGAGCAACTAATCTGCCACTACCGCTATTCGTGGTTGACTTGGAACCCAATGAAAATAATAAAAAGATATTTGACATAAAATACTTAAGTAACCTGAAGGTCCTGATTGAACCACCCAGGCAAAAAAATACTATACCTCAGTGTACGTGCTGCCAGAATTATGGCCATACCAGGACATATTGCTATAGGCCCCACGGCTGCGTTAAATGCGGCGGAGACCACAGCACTTCCGTATGTAAAAAATCTCCGGACATCTCAGCCAAGTGCGCCTTATGTGGAGGAAGTCATCCGGCCACCTACTGTGATGTACTTCTGTGTATAAATTTGCATCTATTAGAGGCTATTGAACTTTCGATAATAGCTTGCAGTAATTGCACATGAAGCCAACTCAGCTTTCCTATAGTTGGTATGTAAGCACTTAGTTAAGTCATTGCACTATTAGATTAAATAGCAAGTAAGGTAATTTTTATAAAATGTATGTATGTGTAAAACTAGAGAATTCAATTGCGAGCGTTCCTATAAGGAACATCACTTATGAATAACCAATAAACACTTATGTTATCGATGTGTGTTTAATTTGGTTATTACATGGCGATCCTGCTAGTCCTGCTAGTCCAGGCAGTCCTGCTAGTCCTGCAAGTCCTGCTAGTTCGTGTTAATAGTGAAATATGTTAACAAATAAGTGAAAAACCAATATATCAACATGGGAAAATACGCAGAGAAATTGTTAGGAGTCAAGACCTTGCCAACATTAACTAAACAGTTTGGAACGGAAATCGGAGACTGGTTGTACCACACCGGAACCAGCAACGAGGGAACGTTCTAGTGTCGTAAATCGGCTAGGGCGCACCGATGGACAAAAGCGTGGCGTGGAAGTCATCCCCAGAACTGGAGTCGTCCCGTTGTCAGTCCAGCGTCAATGGCGGCATATTTTAACGTAATTACATAAGTACATTTAAATTTTAGTTATTTCTCCGTATGTCTGATGAAGGCTGATTTTGCTGAATTATTAAGGGTAGTTAAGTTATTTCAAACTAATATTAGGAAAGAATGTAAAGAACGCCGAGAATATTTTGAAAGGGTAAATAAGTAAATATGGGTGAAAAATTCGATTTGAAAACGCTTTGTTATTTATTTCGCACATTATCTCCTGCGCTATCGGCATCAAAAAATATTCCATTTTGTTTTTCAACAGTTACCAAGCAGTTCAACCATTCAGTGCGCCTATCAATTTCTTTTACAAGTTATAACTCAGTTGCCATTTGACTTTCGAAGAGCTAACACGTTCGCTGTGCTCTGCTATCTTCGAAAGTGTCGAGTGCAATGTCCTGAGGCCAACGACTTAGAGTGATATCAAATTCTTTTCAAATTGAAATAAACACACAGCACAACATTCTAGAAAAGCAATACTACTAATTACTACAATATACAATAGTATCCTAAGACTATGCTACTTTCCAGCTGTATGGAAACACGCCCAAATTATTATGATTGCTAAGCCTGGCAAACCACCCACCCAACCACAATCCTACAGACCAATAAGTCTCCTACCCCTTCTATCCAAAGTGCTCGAAATACTCCTACTTACACGAATTAAAGAAACCGTAGACCTAGACCAACTAATTCCTTCACACCAGTTCGGATTTCGAGAATCCCACTCAACCATCCATCAAAGCCACCGAATCATCACTCACATAATGGCAAGCCTAGAGGAAAATAATGTCTGTATTGCAGTATTCCTCGATATAAAACAGGCGTTTGATAAAGTTTGGCATAAGGGATTACTACACAAACTTAAACTGCACCTTCCATGCCAGCTGTACCTTGTTCTAAAATCGTACTTAGCAGACAGAACCTATCAAGTCAAAATGAACAACACAACATCCGACTACCATCAAATCGCCTCTGGAGTGCGACAGGGCAGCGTTTTGGGCCCACTTCTATACCTGATCTTCACCTCAGATACTCCAACTACGAACAACACTGTAGTTGCCACATTTGCGGACGACACAGCAATCCTGTCAGTCAATAGATCACCTGAAGTAGCAGCAGAACACCTCCAAGACCACCTAAACTCATTTCACGACTGGTGTCATAAATGGAAAGTCACAGTTAATACTGACAAATATGCACAAGTAAACTTTACCACTAGACGTGTCGAATGCCCGCAAACCAGAATCAACAATGCCCCAATCCCAGTAAGAACCGAGATAAAATACCTCGGGATGCATCTCGACCAAAAACTTACTTGGAGCACGCATATAAAAGCCAAAAGAAAACAGCTGGACCTAAAACTGAAACAAATGACGTGGCTAATTGGAAAACGCTCTCAGCTTTCCCTGTCAAACAAAATATTGATTTATAAAGTCATACTGAAGCCCATTTGGACCTATGGGATCCAACTTTGGGGATGCGCCAAGGCATCACACACTAAGATACTTCAGAGATTCCAGTCGAAGACCATCCGAATGTTAGCCAACGCCCCATGGTATGTTACTAACGAAACCCTCCATAATGACCTGGGAATCCCCTACATAACCAACGAAATCGAGAGACTATCAACCTCATACAGCTACAACCTATCAGGACACCCCAACAATCACATCGAGCAGCTCTCCAATCAACCAGCTGCAACAAGACGACTAATGCGAACCTGGCCACTTGATTTAAACCTGCAACCTAACCAAAACTGATGCAAACTCAGGGAGATTAGCGCTGGATAAAGCTCCTCTCATGTCACAATACTATCATAATATTTACTTAATACTCAATACATTGTAAGAGTAGATTGTAGATATGCAATTAACTGAATAAAAAAAAAAGTTATAACTGTTCTAATTCTTTCAGTTTAACTTTCGTTCGTGAGTGTAATGCTAACGGGATTCTTCTGATGGGTTGTACATGACTGACTGAATTTTCCTTTAATGTTTTGTGATGCTTATGTGGAAATTGGCCTAAGCCTTCAAATACACATGGAAATGCAATTACAACACTTTGCAAATCTGTGAACCTAATGCTATCAATACTATCAAGTCTGTTACATTTATTTTGCTCCTATGATTTAGGCTTCCCGTTGTGCTTGTGGGTTTTTGGGAATCTTTGTGGAATCACTGTGGGAAGATGAAATTTCGTGCTGTCTGACGCAGCCAAACATTTTATCGCTAAATTAGCTCCTAAATTTTGTCACACCTATTAAACTCACCCAAGAATGATACCATAAATATTAGCGAAAACAGTCCATATCCCTCTTCCTACTACGCTACTGATCTGTAGATGAATTACTCAATTGATTATGTTAGCATCCCGGTGAACTCAATCGAAGATGGGCTGAGTTCCAATAAAATAAAAAAATAATAATAGGCGCCACCGACTTCAAAATTACTAACACAATCCTAGATATAAAAATTTTTAGAAAAGTCGGATTCTCTGGTCCAGCATTCACCTACCTTTCCTTCCGTAGTAGTTCTCTCTTTTAGTCTGATATTCAAGATTATCGTCGTAAATGAAAAGACAAATTGCCATTAAGTTAAATTTAATACTCCACAAATAATCCCAAGAATCAGTTTTGAATAACAAAAATATCTTAGTGATGTCAATTTTACGTACAGGTAAACAATTACCCTGCTGAAAGCAAAACTCTCACAAACCCTGGGTAATTATTGCGTATCGAAACACATACGTAAATTAATAAACTTAATAAGCAAAACGCATACCTAACGAAGAGATCTCTACGATTTGGCGAGCGATAAAATAAACAATAAAATTAATTAAACCCAAATTGAACGATAAGACGCAATAATACACGACGGTTGGAGTACCCTGTATATCAAGAAACACGTAAAATTGCCGTACTATTACAAAATAATTATAAGCATTTAATCCCCAATATCATATACGGTTAATTATTTCTACGAAAATTGAAACAATTTATAAATAAATCGACAATAATTCCAGTTAAAATTACACTTCCCTTTAGTTGATTTCTTATCTACGAAACGCAGGCCTACAGCACAGAAGACCTCGAACTCAGATGGTCCGGAAAATCCAGATGTCTTCGCTGTGAAGTGACTCGGGATATGCGTGAAACGTAAATTTTCTGACCGTTATCACTTCCAATCCCTATATGGACGGATTAATTACCCCACACTGCGTGCCTAAATTTTATTAAAATACAAAAGTTAACAAACAGATCCAGGAGAATCGAACAAGACAAACGTTCGTGAAACAAAGACTCACCAGATGCTTTATATACTGGCGTGAACAGTAGCTTCCTCAACTGTGGTAAATTATATCGGAAAAACTTCCTGAGTTAATCTTCCAATCGAAGACACAAAACTCTTAAGTGGCGTAGATTTTTAAAACGGAATAAACTTCCCTGTCAACAATGACTAATTTGAATCTACGACACAAAAATACCTCCAGAGAAAAGAATCGTAGTAGCTTGAACAACGAACTACGTACAACTGTCCTGTCTCCAAAAATCTCCCCTCACAATTTGAAACTTGGACTCGCCCAAAATTCAACAGGTCGGCTAACTTCGAAATATATATTTTACTACAAGCGGAATATCACCATACGCAAAACGGGTAGTCTAAGACTAGGCGTAAGAAACGTTACAATTTCTCGGATCTTTCATTATTCATAAAAAGCTTTCTCGATTCATCTATTAACTTAAAGACCCAGACGGACGACTATGCGGAAACTGGCATTCCAAAGATTTGAAGCCGTATACCACAAGCGACTCTGATAACGATTCAGTTTAGTCCATATATAGGGAGGTTGGTTGGGCATTGTAGGGTAGGTCACCTTTTAGAACACTGGTCATCTAGTTCTATTTTGTTTCGTCATAGTTTGATTATATTAGTTTTATTACTCTCTGGTATTATCTTGATCCCGATAGTATGTGTGTAACTTTCCTTGGAGTATTCTTAAGTTTCTTTTTCAGTTTCATCTTTTGGGAAAATTTCTTTGAAATTTTTTTTTATAAGGGGGAATTTGTTATGTTTATTTTGCTCCTATGATTTAGGCTTCCCGTTGTGCTTGTGGGTTTTTGGGAATCTTTTGTATTTGTTCCATATTTGATTTGAATTGCGCGGGGTTGATAACGCTTTTTGAGTTCCTGGATCGCAAATTTTGGGATGGCTGAGTTCCGTTTCCAGTTCGAGAGAGTCGTGTGTTGTCTGTGACAGGTATCCGAGCTTCGTTCCTTTGAAGTGTGACTTTTTGAAGTCAAATCAGTTTAATCGGGATTTTTCTCGAGGATCTTGAAGCAATTTGGCGTTTTGGGTTCCGTATGGTGTTAATTGGACCATCGCCTATCCGTTTGTTTACGGGATTTAAATTCTGATTACCGAGCACATGCTAGAATTCGAGGCTTCACTATAAGCATTCGTGTGAGCTTTTGTATTGAAAACTACAGGACTTTTCAACCGATTGTCAATCTACCAGATTTTGCCTATCTACGACGACAGCATCCCAACGGATCTTCAGCAGTTCAGGCGTATTTTTGCAAATTAATTTTATGTGCCTACGTTATCTCGTTCCGAGAGCAGGAAACATATTTACTTTACGTTTTGCGCTGCAAGTTGGAATTTTAAGTTTATATTTTGAGCCATCTTACAATTTGTTTATGTGTTCATTCAATATTTTGATATTAAATTTATCGTACTGCCTTAATTCAGTGAGTCTATCCATTTCTGTGTATTTAACCATTATAGTTGTACGTTACTTATGTGTGTTAATAAATTCGTACGTGTTAATTTAAATTCAATCACATGCATTTAAACTTTATGACCCGTCGGGTGTGTTTACTTATTTTTGATAAATTTATCAGCTGTGTTATTGTATGTAACCGGATTTACACTGCTCTGTTTACAGGTAAAGCCGGGTTTACACCTTACATTTTTCAAACATTATTTTATTGCCTTGCTTATTCATGCCGAATTTATGTAATTTAGGCTTACATTTAACCTGTTTATGTGTAGCGTGTAAAATAGTAAACAATTGCCCCTGTGTTTTTGCCTTCACTAGAATATTTGGACAGTTGAGCGAATTTTGTCTTGCGCCAAGTAATTTCGCGATCGGTACGCTATTTTAGATGCTACCCTTATTGTTTCTTACCTTGAAGGCCTTCAAAATAGGGACAATCGAATGTTTGACACGCGTTTAACCTTGTCGTATGCATTTGCTTTGATATTGAACAATTAAGATTTAGAGTTTCATTCGCCTAATTGCTTTCCAATTTGGTTTGATTTCACTTTCAGATTACAGGGTTGTTTTCTATTACTTTAAAAATTTTATATTTGACCTTTTTGTAACGTCAATATTGATTACTGTGATTGCTACCGCTCACTATAGTTGAATTTTGTTTATCTGAATTGTTGGTTGAATTGTTATATCGTTATGTGTATTTACTATGTTTTGCTTATGAATTAGTGAAGTTTCTTTATATTGATATTTTTATATTTTCATGCTATTTATTTTCAGGGGAAAAATACATTTACTAATCTCTAAATTATTTTCGAGTTTTATTGCTGATATTTGGTTGTTCTTGGAGTTAGCATCATTTACTTGGAGCGGTAAATGGTTGGACTTGAGATTATTTTGATGAAGGTAAGTTCCTTTTCCGTCTATTTCAATAACTTCTGACCACAGCTTTCCACTCGACACTGATTCTTGACCTAGCCCAGCAATGCTTCTTATGGAATCAATGTACAATTCATCACTTTCGACGTCATCTGGTTTTTGTTGCACTCCATGAACACTTTTATTTTTCCCTACAGCTCCCTGATCTCCCCGTTTTATCTGACAATCGCTTGCGAAATGATTTCTTCCTTGGCACTTTGCACAAGTCTTCTCGTATGCAGGGCACTTCTGTGGAGGATGATCGTACCCACAAAATCTGCACGTTTGGACATGCTGCTGTCTGTATTCTTTCTCTGACCTACTTTTAGCTCTTACAGCATTCACGGGGGTTTCAGCCTGCAACGCTTTGACAAATTTTTATTTGTTTCTACAGCACGTCAATTATCCAACGCTTTGCCACGGGCTTTAACAAAATTGTGACACATAAACTGTGATAGTATGCCTTAACATAGCTCATAGGAGGAGGGGGGAATTCTGTAAAATACACTGCGTTTAAATCTGATAAAATTCGGGATACAGTCGTAATACGTGAGGACGTCAACGGGAATATCAGTAGATCCGGCACTGCTCAAGCTCCACGTTACTTTGAACGGCCAATCCGAAGGTGATGGAACTTGCCTTTTCGCGCAATTTGTTCCTAATAAAAGAAAATGTGAATTTATTAACCCCGTAAACAAAGGGGCGCAACAATCACTCTCAGCTGTCCTTGCAGGAATCTTCACATAACTTTTAATAAAGATCAAAATAACAGAGTTGAGTTTAAAATGGCATTTATATAAATTTAAAAAAAGGCGTTCAAAAATACATGCAAAATGGTTAAATGATT
>JABXWE010001565.1:0-10632 GCA_014611495.1 Limonius californicus | reverse complement strand
TGTAAATATTTTAACAAATTTTGGAAGTTAGAGGTTTTTTGACGTGAGGAATTCAAATTTTTAACTGTTTTTCTGTTACGTAGTAGAGGGCGCCACTAATGGCACTTTTCTACTTTTTAAAACATCATAACTTTTTTGCTTCTAGGTCTGATCTTTTTTCGCAAAGATAACGATTTGGCAACCTTTTCTACGTAAAAATGATATACTTTATTGATGTCGCTACTGGTAGCCGTTTTCGAGTTATTTGAGGTTTAAAGTTTCACTGCATTGAAATCTTATGGCTATACAATTTGTACTTAGTCAACAAAGGTGGCTGTGGCTGTTTCCATGCCACGCGATCTGACAGTTGCTGTTGTTAGTTCACTTCTTTTGTTATTTTTGATGTAAATTTTTTAAGTTGAGTTGTTTTAAGTAGTTGTTAAGTTGTGAAGTTTTAATTCTATTTTTTGTACAAAATTTACCCTTTTCAAAATGGCCAGTTTAGCAACGCGGAATTAAGAGATATGATTTGCGTTTACATACGTGCCATGGAAACAGCCACAACCACCTTTGTTGACTAAGTACAAATTGTATACCCATAAGATTTCAATGCAGTGAAACTTTAAAACTCAAATAACTCGAAAACGGCTACTAGTAGCGACATCAATAAAGTATATCATTTTTACGTAGAAAAGTTTGAAAAATCGTTATCTTTGCGAAAAAAGATCATACCTTGAAGCAGAAAAAAGTTATGATGTTTTAAAGAGTAGAAAAGTGCCGTAGGTGGCGCCCTCTAGTACGTAACAGAAAAACAGTTAAAAATTTGAATTCCTCACGTCAAAAAACCCCTAGATTCCAAAATTTGTTGTAATATTTACATTTGTTCAAAAGTTATTAGAAAAAATCAAAAATAAAAATTTAACTTTGACACCCTGTATCTCGGTTATTATTGACATTTGGACTATGGTTTATTAGACAAATCGTAATGTTTGTATACAAAGAATCTGCCATTACCGTATGGCCCCTTAGTTCTGGGACACCCTGTATATATTTATACAGGCGATTCAAAAAAAAACTGTAAAACTACTTTATCTAATAAAAAATTTAACATTTTTAGAAAATTTTAGGTTAAGCCAAGGTTCAGTCAAAATCTCGTTTGTCTACTAAAATCATAGAACACAAACAATATTTAAAAACTGCAATTTTTATATACAAGGTGTTTACAAAAATGGAATTATGATACCACGATTTCATTTATCCAATATGTAAATATTTTTGCAAAGTCTAAAATTACCGAAATCGCCATTTAAATTGTGTGCTAAAGAACGAACCCAAGTTACTATAATAAAGCCACTCTATATATTTATACAGGTGATTAAAAAAAAAAGAAAGTCTATACGACTATGTTATCTAATAACAAAATTAACGTTTTCAAAAAATTTTAAATTAAACCAAAGTTCAGACAAAATCCCTTTAGTCTTGTAAAATCGTAGATGACATACAATATTTGTCACTGCTAGTTTTATATACAGCGTATTTACAAAACGGAATCAAAATACCACGATTTCATTTATCTAAAAGGTAAATATTTCTGTAATATTCAAAATAGCCGAAAACGATGTTTAAATTATGTGCTGCAGAACGAAACCAAGCTACGGAAAATATATGGGTCGGTAATAGAGAATGGGGAATGGAGAATCCGATACAAAATTAAAATGGGCGGGACACCTGGAGAGAATGGGTGAGAATCTCAAAGAAAGTATATAATGGACAGATGGAGGGTGTAAGGGGAAGAAGACGACCAAGACAGAGATGGATAAACAACTTTGAGAGAGAACTCCAAACAATTACTGAATGTTTTCCCTTGGAAAACAACAGCAAGGCAGCGAGACGTCTGGAGGCTGAAAACTCGGGAGACCCAGGTCCAGTGGGGACTGTAGTGCCACGAATAAGAAGAAGAACAATTGGCCCACCTATGCCATTATGATTACCGAACGACTTCCGCGAGTCGGGTACGTGCACCACAGAGAAAAGACTGATAGACAGGCTCTCTACAGGCCACTCTACAATATACAATGCAGAGATCATTGGCTACCACGCTCAGTCAACTAGGTCGACGTGAGGCCGAATGACCACGTCGGAGCACCAACCCTCCAATCATTATGCAGCATTAAACGGATCCTGTGCTAGTACACTAACCCCTAGAATCCTTGGCGAGCTCGCAAGCTCCCCAGTACAATACCACAGGCCTCTATGATAGTCACACAGCAATTATAATTACTAACAGTACTATATCAACAAAAAGTATCAGCATCATCTACAATATCATACAACAACTACTGCAACACATACCAGAAACTCATATACACCACCTTAGATATAGCAAATACAAAGATAGACATCACTTCACTGCATTCAACAATTAATCAACACACATGTTGTTATTCACTTATACCAAAAGCCGTCTGAGAGCCTACATTCTCACTTAATCCCTCTGAAACGCCCCCTTTTCTTTGAAGGCAATAACCATGAACATGATTTATTAGACAAGACGGCTAGCATTTTCAGCACAAAGTGTAGAAAATTTTCTTTATTGCTGCAATACCGTGAGAGCAATAAAAACCCAAGTCAAAGACGCCCTTGGAATTTTAAAGTCTTGTCTTAAATTAATCTGTAATTATAAAGATGTAAACATTATAAATATTTTTAACTGTCATACATTTTTAATGACAGTTTACATTTCAAACACTTTCTTTGCCAGTATTTGTCTATACTTTTAGTTAAATATATTCAAGGTTACATTACTGCCTCAAGTATTCTGTGGACCCTGTGTTCGAAGTAGTGAAGTGCAGTTATGGGCTATGTAAATAAACGTTTATTTGAAATAAAATTGTTGCATACACATTTACAAAACCAAGTACATATCGGATTTTACGAAAGATGTTGAAAATCTTGACCATTGTTTTTTAAACATAAATGCACTCTTCTCTTAAGATTTTCTAACACATTCACCAGGGGGAAATTCTTCTAACTTTTGTGAAATAACATTTTGTAATCTTCTAGACTCTGTGGTCTGTTATTGTTTTTCAGATAAAGGAATAGAAAGAAGTCTGGAACTGTAAGATCGGGTAACCTTGGTGGAAACAAATGTCTGCTAATTAACCGATCATCATAAAATTCCTGTAAAAATTGTATGACACGATTAGCAGTATTTGCTCTGGCATTGTTCTGCTGGAAGTAACCATTTCTAATTTCAGCATCATGAAGTTCATTCAAGGAGGGGGTTAAGATATTCTGAAGATAATAATCGGTAGTTATATTTTCTGTAAAAATCTTGTAAACTGTTCGTCTTCTTGAAAGAGCGACCCATAAACCGATCTTTTGTGGATGTAACGGCATTTTCTCAAACATATGCGGATGATCTGTTGCCCATATTCTCACCTTTTGGCTGTTAAGATACCCATTGAGGTGAAACCAGGTTTCATCGCTGAACCAAGTAAGATCCAATAAGTCATTATTATTTATGCTGTTTAATACAGCGTGTTTACAAATCGGAATCATAATACTACAATTTCATTTATCTAAAATGTTAATCTTTTTGTAATATGCGAAACAACCGAAATCCCCATTTAAATTGTATGTTGCAGATCGAATCCAAGACACTACAGTAAAGCGACTGTATATATTTATACAGGTGGTTCAAAAAAGAAAGTCTATGAACCTATTTCATCTCAAAAATAGTAAACATTTCCATGGTAGTTTAACTCAAATCAAAGTTCAGTCGAAATCTCTTTTGGCTAGTACAACTGTAGAAGGCAAATAATATTTTTAAAATACATTCGCTTTTTCTTGTATACAAAGTGTTTGAAAAAAATAATTATAACTATTTGATTAATTCAAAATGTTAATATTTTTACTAAAATCCTAATTACACGAAATCAAATCAAAATTGCGTTTTACCTAACAAAACAAGGTTACGACAATAAATGAGCAGTAGCAATTTATACAGGTTGTTCGAAAACTCCATTGACGTTATAACTGAATGGACATAGCGTTAGTTCTAAGCATTGACCGAGACTAAAGAGAGAGACGAAAGACACGAACCACGTGGGTGTGGGCAAAAAGGAACGCAGGCTGCATTGACTTGCATAAGCGCATAGTAGTTTACCTAAGTAACGTACGTACGTTAACGTTTATTTTAATGACAAGAATTGCCTACTAAATTGAACAGAAAACGAAAATGGTTATGTCATGTTCCAGTTATGGTTGCACAAATCGTTATAAAAAGGGTGGCCCATCATTTCATATGTAATGTTAGATTATAATAACGACTGCCTAACGATTTGTAAAGCAGCAGAAAATGTGTTCCGGTCTACAACAACATCAAATTTTCATCAGAACAATATTTTGAATATTTTAATTGTTAAGGCACAAAAAATAATTATTATAAAAGCTGATAGTATTTTTGAAGTATTAGAAAATCATGTATTGGATCAGGATCCGCTTGAAAATCACATTGTGCAACTTGTTAAATTAATTTTAAAAGCCTATTTTAATGTTAGATTGCATCACCGAACACAAAGTTTGAATGAACAGAAAAACAGAATTAGACATAAATATTCAAAACCGATATTATTTAAAAACCAATAAAATTACTAAAATTACTAATGGTGTATTTGAATAATTACATGCACTCTTTTAGGATTTGCAGATTGCTAAGAAACGGCAGGAATTAAATCCGAAGGCACTATTAACACTCAGTATTAAAAATGTGTATGTTATTAATAAATAATTTAAAAAACAAATTTTAAAATTTGACATTAAAATTAATTTTAAGGTTTGCCTAAAACAAATGCAAACAAATTTGCAGATCAAAATTTAAAAAGTAGAAACATCTGTAAGACTTACTACTCTACGCGGTTTCCTATACGTAACCACATGTGTCCTGTGTTTAGGTATTTATATTATTGTATGTTATCGGTTTATCGCTATATTATGTTACTTAGAAGTATTAAATAAAAATAATAACAGAATTTTCAATATAAACCCTACGATTTAAAATGATACGGCATATTCACATATTAAGCAATGAGCGCCGGGTAAGTTTCTGCCCACAGTCACGTGGTACAATTCGTTCCGTCTTTGTTGCGCTTTAACGGCATGGATTACAACTATTTCTCTCTTTGCTGTGGGTCACTGTTAGCCAGTATACAGTATACGGTTCGCTCTGTCCATTCATTATAACGTCAATGGAAAACTCTAAGAAACTATTTTATCTAACAGAAGTTTTAACATTTTCATAAAACTTTAGGTTAAACCAATGTTCAGCCTATAAATTTCTTCTGCAAAGTAAAATTGTAGAAGCCAACAATATTTGTTAAATAAATCTTTAGTTTGTATATACAGGATGTTTAAGGAAAAGACAATCATAAGACCACGACTTGATTTATCAAAAGTAAATATTTTTAGGAAGTCCGATTTAACCGAACTTGCTATCAAAACTGTAGAACGAAACTAAGTGTCTACAATAAAGTGTCTAGTTAATAATTATACAGGTGGTTCGAAAAATGACACTAACTACAATACAATTTAAGTGTTTCGTAAAATTCGAAGTTCAGTCAGAATTGTTTCTTTACTTTCTTATTATGAAAGACAGCATTGTTTGTTAGATAAAACGTCAGTTTTTATTTATAAAGGGTGTTCTGAAAGGGCACACTAAATACTGCTATTCGATTTTTCATGAAATCCGAAATCTCAACTAAAATTCCTTCTGAATAATACAGTCTCACATAAAATAATGACTACGCTAAAGTGTAAATTAAAATTTCTACAGGGAACTCGGAAAATTGGAACCATTCTACCAAAATTTCATTTAACAAAAATATAAATATATATCAGACTGTTATGAAATGATTAGTCAAATTCTTTTTTCACTTTGGGATAAACGAAAACTACCTTGAGGATTTACGCAACCATTCTAATTTTATACAGGGTATTTGGGAGAGAGCAATCTGCTTACCATCATTTTATTTCTTTGTCTCAAAATTTCAATTGGTTGGTGGATTAGCCAAAATGAGTTCTAAATTTGGCGGTGTCAGAAAATTTTGAGTTTATACAGAATGTTCGGAAAATAATTCGCGTATAATATAAACTTACTTGAACGTAAAATCAGTAAAATTACTTTTAAATATAATTATGGCGGAACAAAAGAAATTAAATTCATTAAATCATTCTTTCTTTATACAAGATGTTTAGAAATAGGAAGTCATAAATAATTAAATAAATGTTTGAGAGTGTTTATTTTAAGATGCAATAAACCTAAAACATAGTAATATACATGATCTCTTTCTTCCGCACACTGCGAAAGGCACTATTCTCTCTTTCACAAACGTACAAATGTTTTTCATAAAAGAGTGAGTTAAATGAAAGCCTCTTAGCCGCAATCAAAATTCCTTCCGAACATCACGATGGCAGAACAAAGTTGGTAGGGAAAAGGTTTTTCGAGACAGGAGAGAATCGCTCGAGAACACGTCTGCTTCATTTAATAATATTCAAAGTATTTTCCCCGTCTTCTAAAAAACGCTGTACAAATATCTAGAATACCTTCAAGAGGTATTCGTAACTCTGCGGAATACAGCGATACTCGGCATTTCAAGATCGTAGAAATTATAGGAATATTTGCACAATCCAGGTTTATAACAAGGGGCCTTCTTTATTCTCTCAAAATGCCTCCTCCCGGCAGCGTGCCCTCTTTTCTGGCTCCTTCACTCGGTTTATAATTAATATTCACGTTCCTGCAAGAATTTGCTCTCATAAGCCCTGGCAATCAGTAATTTCAAATCAAATCCTTTCTAACAAGTGGGGCTGTTCGAGGTTCAAGACGTACGACTGCAAACACGTTTCTTTGATGTTACATTGTTGCTGCTTTCTATTTACAGCATTGTAACAATGAAAAATTCTTTCTACCGCAAAATATTGAACGGTACGGTTCTATCAATCTCTTAATGTACTGATTGATTGGTTCGGTTCACTAAAAGTACGGAGTCCTAGTAAGAAATACTTTCATCATAGGTGTGTTAAACGGCGTTAATATTATTTTCGTCCCAACACTGGACACCGGCCTGTTCTCTTTCACGTGCTTCTTCTTAGTGCTAAGATAGAGACAAGGAGGACCTACAGTTTAACGTCTAACCACAACGTCTAAAAAACAAACAGTTGCCACTCGGATTGGGGAATTGTGTATAATGGGCTGCAGCAGAAGGTTTTAATACGTTGCTATGGTAATGCTGGCGGATCGAACCTTTGTCATAATCAACGACTTGCCGAAAAAGGAACTTTCAGCCAACTGAACTAATACCATACATGTGTAAATATAAGAATAGAATTATGTAACAAAAACGATTTCAGTGATTTAGCATTTAAGATACTGATAAAATATTGGCATATGGATAACATTAAAATATCGTGTACTGGCAAAATAAATCTGAAAACAGAAATCAGAAAAAGTTTCCATAGGTTTGTTAAAAATTCCGACTCGAATATGGTAATTCTAAAAAAACTATGTTTCAACGGTAGCTCAGAGTTAACTTCCGTCAAATTTTTGACATTAGTTTCAGAATTAAAATTTTACAGTTGTAACTCGAAATCTTTTCAGGTCTAAGTACAAAATTTTTGATTTATTGTCACTCGTTTTCTTATTTCTGCCCAGAGAGGAACGTTTCGCCAACTGAGCTGCCACCACAAATGTTTGTGTATCAAAAAGGAATTACGTAAAAAATCGATTTTAGTGTTTTAACATTTAAGAAACTGACAAAATATTGGCGTATGGGCAGCATTCAAACAATTGTAAACTAAAAAAATAAAACTGGAAACGGAAATCAGACATAGTAAACTGAAAAAAGCTCCCACATATTTGTTAAAAATTCCGACCTTTATATGGTAATTCTAAAAAAACTATTTTTCAACGGTAACTCAGAGTTAACTTCCGCCAAATTTTTGACATAAGTTTCAGAATTTAAGATTTTAGAGTTGGAATTCCAAATCTTTTCAGGTCTAAGTTCCAAATTGTTGAATAAAATAGACACTCATTTTCTCATTTCTAACGATTTGCCCAGAGAGGAACGTTTCGCCAACTGAGTTACTACCACAAATGTTTAAGTATAAGAATGGAATTACGTAAAAAATCGATTTTAGTGTTTTAGCATTTAAGAAACTGATAAAATAGTGACATATGGGTAACATTAAAAAAATTGTATACTAAAAAAATAAAACTAAACTAAAAAAATTTCTTATGTTTGTTAAAAATTCCGACTTTAATATGGTAATTTTAAAAAATTTATTTTTCAACGGTAACTGAGAGTTAACTTCAGTCAAATTTTTGACAATAGTTTCAGGATTTAAAATTTTAGAGTTGTAATTCAAAATCTTTTCAGGTCTAAGTTCTAATTGTGAACTATATTGTCACTCGTTTTCTTATTTCTGACGATTCGCCCAGAGAGAAACGTTTCGCCAAGTGAGTCGTGACCATAAACGTTTAAATATAAGAATGGAATTACGTAAAAAATCGATTTTAGTGTTTCAGCATTGAAGAAACTGATAAAATAGTGACATATGGGTAACATTAAAAAAAATAAAACTGAACTAAAAAAAATTCCTTATGTTTGTTGAAAATTCCGACTTTAATATGGTAATTTTAAAAAATCTATTTTTCAACGGTAACTGAGAGAGTTAACTTCCGTCAAATTTTTGACAATAGTTTCAGGATTTAAGATTTTAGAGTTGTAATTCAAAATCTTTTCAGGTCTAAGTTCTAATTCTGAACTATATTGTCACTCGTTTTCTTATTTCTGACGATTCGCCCAGAGAGAAACGTTTCGCCAAGTGAGTCGTGACCATAAACGTTTAAATATAAGAATGGAATTACGTAAAAAATCGATTTTAGTGTTTCAGCATTGAAGAAACTGATAAAATAGTGACATATGGGTAACATTAAAAAAAATAAAACTGAACTAAAAAAAATTCCTTATGTTTGTTGAAAATTCCGACTTTAATATGGTAATTTTAAAAAATCTATTTTTCAACGGTAACTGAGAGAGTTAACTTCCGTCAAATTTTTGACAATAGTTTCAGGATTTAAGATTTTAGAGTTGTAATTCAAAATCTTTTCAGGTCTAAGTTCTAATTCTGAACTATATTGTCACTCGTTTTCTTATTTCTGACGATTCGCCCAGAGAGAAACGTTTCGCCAAGTGAGTCGTGACCATAAACGTTTAAATATAAGAATGGAATTACGTAAAAAATCGATTTTAGTGTTTCAGCATTGAAGAAACTGATAAAATAGTGACATATGGGTAACATTAAAAAAAATAAAACTGAACTAAAAAAAATTCCTTATGTTTGTTGAAAATTCCGACTTTAATATGGTAATTTTAAAAAATCTATTTTTCAACGGTAACTGAGAGAGTTAACTTCCGTCAAATTTTTGACAATAGTTTCAGGATTTAAGATTTTAGAGTTGTAATTCAAAATCTTTTCAGGTCTAAGTTCTAATTCTGAACTATATTGTCACTCGTTTTCTTATTTCTGGCGATTTACCCAGAGAGAAACGTTTTGCCAAGTGAGTCGTCACCACAGTTTAAATATAAAAATGGAATTACGTAAAAAATCGATTTTAGTGTTTCAGCATTTAAGAAACTGATAAAATAGTGACATATGGGTAACATTAAAAAAAACTGAACTAAAAAAATTCCTTATGTTTGTTGAAAATTCCGACTTTAATATGGTAATTTTAAAAAATCTATTTTTCAACGGTAACTGAGAGTTAACTTCCGTCAAATTTTTGACAATAGTTTCAGCATTTATGATTTTAGAGTTGTAATTCAAAATCTTTTCAGATCTAAGTTCTAATTTTGAACTATATTGTCACTCGTTTTCTTATTTCTGACGATTTGCTCACAGAGGAACGTTTCGTGAACCGCGCTGCCACCACAAATGTTTGAGTATAAAAATGGAATTACGTAAAAAATCGATTTTAGTGTTGTAGCATTAAGAAGCTCATAAAATATTGGCATATGGGCAGCATTAAAAAAAATCGTATTCTAGAAAAATAAAACTGGACACAGAAATCTGATATACTAAACTGAAAATAGCTTTCATATGTTTGTTAAAACTTCCGACCTGAATATGGTAATTCTGCAAGACTGTTTTTCAACGCTAACTCAGAGTTAACTTCCGTCAAATTTGGCATAAGTTTCAAAATTTAAGATTTTAGAGTTGTAATTCGAAATCTTTTCAGGTCTAAGTTCAAAATTTTGGACTGTATTGTGACTCCTTTTCTCATTTCTGACGATTTGTCCAGACAGGAACGTTTCGGCAACTGAACTGCCACCACAAATGTTTCAGTATAAGAAACGTAAAAAATCGATTTTAGTGTTTCATAATTTAAACTGATAAAATATTGGCATATGGGCAATATTACAAGATCGTATACTTTTTTTTTCACTCATTCATACTACCGTCCCCCTCCCCCGGAACCGCTTTCGCATTACTTCAGGGGGGTGCGGGCGTCCCTTACATACTAAACATTCATGCAACATGCACCCTAAACTTAACTAAGCAAATGCGGTCGCCCCAGTCGGGATTCGATCGCCCCAA
>JABXWE010001564.1:0-87870 GCA_014611495.1 Limonius californicus | reverse complement strand
TTCTTCCCTTGGGCCGCTATGAATATTTAACAGATTGCTGAAGTACTCTCTCCATCTTTCCAGCACTTGGTTTTCGCTTAGGATCTTTTTTCTCTTGGTGCGCTTTGAATATTTAACAGATTGCTGAAGTACTCTCTCCATTTTTCCACTACTTGATCTTCGCTCAGGATCGGTCTTCCCTTGGGCCGCTATGAATATTTAACAGATTGCTGACGTACTCTCTCCTTCTTTCCAGCACTTGGTCTTCTCTCAGAATCCTTCTTCCCTAGGGCCGCTATGAATATTTAACAGATTGCTGAAGTACTCTCTCCTTCTTTCCAGCACTTGGTCTTCGCTCAGGATCGTTCTTCCTTGGGGCCGCTATGAATATTGAAAACATTTCGTCGTCCTGTTTTCTGTCTTTCCAAAAAATCCAATGTTTGATTGAAGAAATCAATAGTATCGTTGAAGAACGATGCCGTTCTAAACAATTGGGGGTCAGAAAATGGACTGGTAGAAGGGACGTAAGAGTTTGAAAGAATTCTGTACAGAAGATTCCCAAGAATATGGGTTGTTCGCTTTCTGGTTAGTCGTACTACACTAACCACAACGTGTTTGCACTGGAATAGTACAGAGTTGAATTGATAGGACCGCGAGAAATGGAGGAGTTGAGGGAAGTTTAATGGGTAAGAAATACCTTGGGAGGGTATTCACTTTTCTGTCTGCATTGCTGATACAAGTACTTGTACAAGTACCTTCTTATGCTGTTTATACTGGGGTAGTAATTGTCTTGCAAGTTGGTGGTACAGGTAGCTAACCCATTTACTATACTATTGTAAAGCTGCTTTAATAGTAGGTTGTATCCTAAGTGTGTAGAAACCAACCACCATGAACATTTTAGAATTTATGGAACACAATTTTGAATCTGGAATTTTTACTAATTCATAGTTTTTTGAAATATGACCACGATGTCATAAATAATAATAAAGGTTGAATATAGCAAACCAGCTGAACGTCTTTACTTTGGGCATATAGTTTATAATCTTTGTCAAAGTACAGTTTACTTACTACAGTGTTATTGAACAACAAAAGATTTTCTTCGACATATATATATATATTCGAATGTTTTGTGGTACGATCCTGATGTATGTTTCTCAGTCTCAGCAGGAGGTAGAATTTTCAATTGTCATATCTTTGGGATATGTAATAATTAGTGCTTACCGTAAGGCGTGTTGATAGTCTAGACATTATTCCGTTGCATTTAGCATTTTCTAAAAACAATCTATGTAAAGAATTTCCTGAACAATAGCCGACAAAAAAATCTTTAGAAAAGTATGCATTACATATACCATACACGGTTTCCTTTCCATTAAAAACGACTTTACAAAACATAGTAAGGATTTGTAATATCGTAGATATCAGAGATAAGTTAATGCAGCTCAATCTACAACACAGCTTGGACAGTGCACAATTTAGAGCAGTACCGTGTGGTTTTTGTCCGAGCTTAATTATGTTTATGGAATCGTGGAAACATTTGTGCTATAAGGAAAATTGTATGGTATGTTCAGTGCATATTTCATTTATCTAGGTTAGATATTGTTATTTTTCAGACAATTATATGAAAGTGCGACACTGTTGTAACAGTTGTTTCAGAAGTAATAGTAAATGTTAAGGTCCTGACTCAAAGGCGAACTGTATGCACTAGAGTTAACTCTGGTATACCGACCAGCGGATATACAGTAGAACTTCCTGCATTATGAAGTACTTGCTTTATTGATTATATTTTTTAGAGAAGAATTGTTCTTATATATTTTTTCAATTTTCGTAATTAGTAAAATGTATTCATGTAGAACTTAAACTTGGTAGTTAAATTCTGACCGCAACGTATTCTAGCGTAGCGAGTCGAAGGCGACTGATAATCAACTGAAAAAGAAGTTTGCGCTAGAACAAACATGCAAGTTTACATAACTGCGGGCAAAACACAAATATTGTAATATGCTTCATCATCATAAGTATTTAGTGAAATAAGGCCAAGATGTTTTTAAAATAAAAGTTTGCTTTATTTATTGTGTGAATTCCAGTGACCGATGTGTTCTTTCTGAAGGATTATTTTTCAAAAACGGAACTGTTTGGACTTTCCGTTTGTATATTGCATGTAATAGAAAACTGTATAAGTGTTGGGTCCTTCGTATGGGAAAATTTCAGCAATGTACAAGTTCGTCATCATCATCATCATCATCACCACCGTCATCTTCATCATCATCATCACAGGTTAAACAATTTCTAATTTATTCCGTCTCCACGTAAATTGCTCTCTGTATCTTTTTTTAGGACATCCTACATTCCACTTTCCAGTTGGTCTGTGGGCATACAGTTTGGGGTTAGTTTATCTATCATTCTAAGCACGTGAACTTTCCACTTTTGTCTCTTCATTTATTATTTTGTTTACCTAAGTTGAATACATTTGATTCTCTTATTATCTCTTAATTCCTCTTATTATCATGTAAAGTATAACCTGCAGTTTAGGTCTAAGGAATCTCATTTTTAGATTTAACTAACTCTACTATAATAAAAATAATTACTTCGGGGCTGATTTCGAGTTTTCGAATAGGGTTACGATATAAGAAACGAGTGCTGAATTTTGAATTTATTGTTAGTGTTTTGCGTGTCTCTTAGGAAGAACTAGTTGCAGGAAGTGGGAATTTACATATTTACTATTACATTTTTACCGAACGCTACCATAAAGTACAATTAGCCAATTAAATCCGTGTCGGATATGTGTATTCAGAGGTGAAAATAGAAAAAAAAAATGTCTGGGCAGAACGCAATTGGTTGAGCGCTTACAAAAACGAAACAAAACAAGTTTGTGACGTTCATGTTGGTGTACCGACCGTGCTTCTACCTCCCACCGCCCGCTATCCGTCAATGGGCGGGTATATAGGGAGCACAGATTTGAGATTTAAAATTAAAACAAACAAGGTTTTTTATATTCTGGGATTGGTTTTAAAAACGGTTGTTTTGATGCTTCGGCTTTACCTGGAAAAGTTCTCCATTGCCACCAAAACTCATATGACAACGTGATTGGCTGGAGGTAGGAATTGTGACCATTTGCTGAAAATAACCTTCATCAAACTATTTTCTGGTTTCCGTTTTCAATCATAAATCTTCCCTTTACCTAATGTTATTATTCCATTCAATATTCTAACTCTGCCTTGGCTTTGGTTCAAGTCGTAAAAGTGATTCTTCTACCCGTTTAGCGTAAAGTGGAATTTATACAGCTTATTTTCGTGTAAAACACAAATTTCTCGTGCTTAACATGGTAGATTTGGTGTAATTTTTATTTAAATTGATGGTAAAAAACTAATACGTAGGTAAACACTTGCTGCGTCATTGCGTTTGACGTTTAGTTGTAAATAAATAGCGTTTTATAGGCTATTACTAATGCCAACTTTAAAGTGGCAACAAAATATTATCGCACGGTGTAATTGGATGCATTTGTTTATTGTATTATTCAAGATTTATTAAATATGTAAAAATAAGTATAAATAGAAAGGTTATGAAATACTTTAAATGTTCAATATTGTAGGATTTAATTACAATATTGATATACAGGGTGAGTCTATAAAGACGAGTCGGCTTGATATCTCGGTTATTTGAAATATTAGAATTGTGTAATAGGCACTATTATACATTTTTTTTTGCTATTCCATGAGTTCTCACAAAATATTTAAATAAGTGTTGTGCATCTAGTCTGTGAGTTCAAATTAGTATGGTATTAATATAAAATCGAAAATCAAAGAAAGAAACATCTAGCTGACATTACAAACCAGGAAAAGAGGGTTGCGTCGATATTGTCTTTCCAAATATTTTTCAATACGGCATTTCGCATTTACATATTAGTTTGTGTCAACTGTTTTCGATTGCAGTACATTAGGACGTTAATTTGTTTAATTGAAATTAATACGAGGCTTGTTCAACCGAAACCCATCACTGATCAACTTAGCCTTGAAAACAAATGCAATAATTCAAATGACATTTGTTAATGTTAGTAGTATTTGTAAGCAACACATTAATAAGTTTCTGGCGTTTAAATTTCATTCTGACCTTTAAAACTTCGATTTTTAAATGGCGTTTGTTGTTGAAAATCCGTGCGAGTTTGATCAGCGTGCGGTCCTACAATTTTTATGCGTTGAAAGTGTGCAGCTATGGCAGATTCATACGCGAATGTAAACAGTGTATAGAAATGCATGTATTGCGTACCCAACTGTGAAGGAATGGTGCCGAAAATTTAAGAATGGAAAAGAGGGGACTGTGGATGAGCCGCGACCAGGTGCACGGTGTACTGCATTAACAGAAAACAATATGGCATATGTGGAAGACCTTATTAGAGCAAATCGTCGAATTTCAATTAGAGTAATTACAGAAATTGTTTGTGCGAGTGTAGGATCTGTCCATAGTATAGTATGTTGCTAATGTAGTAAAAGAAAATCTTCAACGAAAGAAATGGAGGGTTTTAGAGCATCCACCCTATTGCCCGGATCTATTGCCTTGCGATTTCCATACTTATGGATTGTTGAAAAAGGCATTAAAAGGGTCGGCATTTTGAGTCTGGCGCAGAAGTACAGATAGCTGTGGAAGACTTCTTCTTCTGGGATTGGTGCCTCAACTGTGACGGTAATTATTTGTAATTAAATTAATGAATACATTTTTTATAAAGCAAAGATTGGCTTCAATTGAACACACCTCGTATTAATATAATTATAAAGTCCAATTCGCCGTGTACCACTATTATACGTACTAATGACATTGCACAACACTGTGCACATCCTCGGAATAACCAGAACATATTTTTGATAGTGTTTATACATAGCGGGCACTACCTATTACAATCTATTCAAAAATAATTTTTCCAATATTTCAAATGACCGAAGTATCAAGCTGATTCATCTGGCAAATTTTAAAACATGTATTCTAACTCTAATTAAACTTCGATTAAATCCTAAATTTATAATAATATCAAATAATTTTATCTAAAAAATAAAATTATATGTGCACTATAAAGGGTGCTTAATTTTTTGTGACACTTATTATTACCATCAAAATCGGCTTTAGATAAAACAAAACTAATTTTAAGTGTTGGTTTCTGGTGTTTTTAGTCGTTCGTAATAGACCGTGAACAGCGAAGAACGTCCTGTATTTTGGTGACTATTACTAAGTCTGTTAAATTCTGAATAGAACTTATTTTTTATTTAAGAGATTAAAACGGCCGCAATAGTCAAAAAAGACATGGCCCGTGCTGTACGATTTTTGGCCACCAAGATCGCCCGTCCTTTTAGTGTTTTTTGTTTGGGGATTTTTAAGAAGTTTGATTTGGAGTACTCCATCATATAGCCCATATCAATTTATTAACAGAAACTAAAATGTCCATATTTGACATCATTAGACATTTTGAACGTTTCCTATATTTATGAGTAACATTTAATTTTTTTTATGTTGCTATTTTATAATGTATAATTAAACAACATATTTACATTTTCTTTACGACCTAATACTATATCAAATCTATTCTAAAAAATGCATTCGGCCACACTGTAAACTTGGGCCAATGTTACTGCAGGTGTCATACTAAATATACCTAGTACACGTATCATCTGTTCACTTTTTCATTTTGTCATACAGAAAAGACAATAAAAAAAAACGAGAAACCAAAAATTATATACAGGGTATGTCACCGCGAACTTTTATCAGAAGGAATTGAATTTTGAAAATTTTGGATGATTTGATTTCAAATACTTTTTTGTTAGTCAAATCATTGGCGACCTTCATCCATTTCCGAAAATTCAGACCGTTTTTCTTATTTTAAATAGAATGTTCTATATTTGCTTAGATTTTGTTTCCTCGCAAAATGTTATGTTCTAGAAACCCAGAAACCCAATACCTAAACTGAGCTGATTTTGACATAGAAATTGTTTTTTTCGTTTAACTACTTTAAATATTAACAAAATAATATTCGTTGGAAATGACTAAGATGTGTTTCGTTAAATAGAAAGCTCGGTGGTTCATACGTTCTACTTTATATGGGAAGATTTGCCCTTTCAATCACTTTCTGTATGGTAGAGCATGATAGTGCAGCGCCCCATAATACTACCCTGGTTAGAAATCGTAAAGAAATATTTTTCGAGATAGGTGGTTTATAAGAAGCGTTGTATACCGTTTGGCCAGCTTACTCCCCGCACTTCAATTTTATTGATTTTTTCGTTTGGGGGCCTGTGAAAGATCGAGCCACAACAAAAATGAGACAATTTAACGAATTCTGGAAGCTTTTCGTTTGTTAAAAAATTATTCAAACGGAAATATGAAATGTTTTGCATTATTTGTTGTGCCGCGTTCCAAGAAATCAACCAATTATACGCCTTTCCTACCCAAAAAACAACCCACAAGTTTTAGGTTGTGGAATGTTTGCTCGAGATTTGTGATTTAGGGAACTCGCATGGAACTTGCGAAATCTAAGTCTCGTTGCCAGTTACAATGTGATTCGGGTACTAATCGCCATTAATATCGCTGCGATGCAGTAAGGTCAGTGTAATGGTCGTCGCTGGTTTTTGTGATCATCCATCAACATCTATGGCACCCACTGCCTACAAATTTTGTGGCTCTGTAGTCTGTTCATGACAATTTCATACAGTACGGGAAATTTGACACTATTTCTGAAATCCTGAATCGCCGATGTTATCGAGTTTTCTTGTTCGCGTTTACCACAAGATCGATGTGTGACACAACAGGTGTCCCGCTTCGTTCCTCATCGTGCACGTTTGTTCGGCCGATTCTGAAATGTTTACACCAGTGTCTGACATGACTTGGACTGTTCAACCACTAAAGCACCCACACGATGCATCAAAATATTTAAACGACCCTTAGTTTCGGAGATTTTAGCTGTATGGCGTTTAACTTTATTCAAATTTTCAAATTAACGTCGGTACCAGTTTCCATAAACTTCCAATGAAAGCTTGTATATTAAGAGGAAACAGAAACGGAAAACGATTTGCTATTTTCGTTGAAAATGCTAATAAAGTTATTGTCTTATAATTTTTTTTCTTCCCCCATTGCTTCATTTACTCTTCTTGTTTACAGTTAAAACGTCATAGGTGTTCTTTTTTAAATTTTTAATATTTAACCTTAAAAACACGCAGCTTATATAAATAATGCTGCCAAGTTGGAACAGCGAATTGCTGCCAAACAATTCCAGCAAGGTGTCGAGCATTTTTGAAAGTGCGCGGAGTTTTTTTTTCAGAAGACGACATGAACGAGCGGCGTGTTGTATTGGCGTTAAATATTTAAATATGGCGACCTAGCTTGATTCAAATTTTTCAACCTGTGATGGTACTCTATGTCCTGAAATATTTAGCATTCTGTATTTTATACAGTAGAAATTGTCATATTTGTATTTTCATTATTTAATTTATTTTAATATTATTCCGTATTGTACATTTTGTGCCCTTAGATATGCATGGAATCGCACAAGGCTGCCAAGCAATTCGAACAAGGTCGAGCATTTTTGAAAGCGCGCGGAGTTCTCTCCTGAGGAGGCGACATGGAAGCGCATACCGAACATCTTCCTTAAAAAGTTGAGACAAACGATTTAAATGCTTGTGTTGGTGCTAATTATAAAAAACAAATTTGTTTAGGTAGTACTGTATGCGCTGAAATATGTAACACTGTATTTTATACAGAGGAAATTGTCGTACTATTCAATGTATTGGAGTATTATTCCGTATTATAACATTTGCGTCCTCAAATAAGCATGGAATTGTTCTTCTGTCTAAAGATCGCCACCGTCACGTGGAACTGATTAAAACTGCTCTCAGCTGGTACAGCTATGACGAAGCAGGACGTTGCTTCGCTTGTGGGGATTTTAGACTAGCTACGTCACAGCGAAAACCCCACCTCTGTCTGCTATCAGTGTAATAGGTTGCACTGCTATACGGTCTCACTGATCAGTCATTTAGTTAGCTTGCGGTGCTGGAGAGAGTAGTGTGGCGATCAGCTGTTCGGTCTCTGTCGAGCATGTCTGCCCGTTAAAAGTTCCTTGGTTTAGTGTGCAATATTTATTTTCGTGGTTCGGTTACCGGTTAAATAATTGTGCTTACCCTAAACAAGTTTGTACCATATAGTTCGTAAATCATGTTGCAATCAACGAGAATACCATCGGTGAACATGTTGGAGACTGCCACAGCCATACCGGATGTGATGGAAGACCTTTTCTTCCTATTTCATCAACTTATCTCAGTGGTGATTATTATACAACTTATCTAGCTTAAGTCGGCCAATATTTGAATTTACTTCTCTTTGACCGTTACGCTTTCTGTGTTAATATTTCATATTTGGAAAGTTGGGTCTTTTTGTTTTAACCTTTTAAAGTAATACTTTCTAAGCACATTTCTAATGTAGAATAATGTAATAGCATAGCTAGAAAGTGATTGCACGTGTTGCTAGACGCTTATCTAGCAGTGCAGATGTGGGAGATTTGAGCAAGGGCTGCGATATTTAAAACCCGTCATGTAACTTTTGGCGAACGCTATATCCTCCTTAAAACCCAGGTAGGAATTTAAGAGGATATCATTAAGGCTACTTTCCGTTAAAGCAGTATTCGCTTTAAAACCATATTTGTAGGAATTGCTAAATCATTTAGGCATCTGCAAAGTTATATCAGAAAAGGAGTTATCGTAGTGACCCTTGAAAATGTTAGACTGTCGATAACCTGCTGTGCTGCATAACTCGTCTAGAAGAAATAGGTGAAGTCGTTTTTAGGCAACCCGCAGAACATGATAATTCGTTATGTTTAAATATGCTACAATGTTTCCTGTAATTACATGTTCCGTTTGAGCAACTTTACTTATGCTTCAATATTTACCTGATGGCTGCAATTATATTTAATACATGTTTAAAGGTGGTTGTGTTTTGAGGGTTGTCTAGCGCGATATTCTTCAATTCTGTTGTCTGATACAATGTTACCTCTTACCAATTCTGTAGCCCCAAACTTACTATACACCTGTCAATATAGAATGCTTCCCATTTTCCAATTTTGTGTGGTATTTCCCAAGGTTTTGGAATTTAGTTACAAATAACATTTAACAGAATCTAAAGCATGTTGTAGACGGGCCTTCCAAGGTCACCGCCACGTTTTTGCCCTCTTGGATTATAAAGTGGGCGCTAAAGATTTATTATCCCAGAGATTATAATGTTTAGGGAAAGTTAAAATATTACTATAATTGAGTATATGTAAATTACTGCATCTTTAGTAAATAGGAAACCATAAAATTCGGCCTGGTTGCAATACCCTAAAAATGGCAAAATTATTTAAAGTAGTAGGTACACACCCGTTCAAGTGGAAGGGCGTTAAAGATTTATTGACCGAGGAAAGATTACAATGTTTAGGGAAAGTTAAATATTACTACAGTAGGGTATATTTAAATTACTGCACCTTTAGTTGTTAGTAAATAGGGAACCTGAAAGTTCTGTCTGGTTACAATACCCTAAAACTGACAAAATTACTAAATACAGACCTGCCCAAGTGGAAGGACGTTAAAGACTTATTAACCGAGGAGAGATTACAATGTTTAGGGAAAGTTAAAATATTACTACAACAGAGTATATTTAAATTACTTACTCCTTTAGTAATAGTAAACAAGGAACCTTAATGTTCTGGTTACAATACCCTAAAACTGACAAAATTACAATATACAGACCTGCCCAAATGGAACGACGTTAAAGACTTATTAACCGAGGAGAGATTACAATGATTAGGGAAAGTTAAACTATTACTACAACAGAGTATATTTAAATTACTTACACCTTTAGTTAATAGTAAACAAGGAACTTTAATGTTCGGTCTGGTTACAATACCCTAAAACTGACAAAATTACAATATACAGACCTGCCCAAATGGAACGGCGTTAAAGACATTAACCGAGGAGAGATTACAATGTTTAGGGAAAGTTATAAAATGTTAACTTACTCCATAGGCGAGTGATCCTATCTTAAACAAATACTGGTGGTCTTACCTCTGTACTTTTACATCTTACAACCGCGCTGCCCGGTTCCAGTACATCGATCGTGATAATAGTAAACAAGGAACCTTAATGTTCTGGTTACAATACCCTAAAACTGACAAAATTACAATATACAGACCTGCCCAAATGGAACGACGTTAAAGACTTATTAACCGAGGAGAGATTACAATGATTAGGGAAAGTTAAACTATTACTACAACAGAGTATATTTAAATTACTTACACCTTTAGTTAATAATAAACAAGGAACCTTAATGTTCGGTCTGGTTACAGTACCCTAAAACTGACAAAATTACAATATACAGATCTGCCCAAATGGATCGACGTTAAAGATTTATTAACCGAGGAGAGATTACAATGTTTAGGGAAAGTTAAATATTACTACAAACCTGAAAGTTCTGTCTGTTTACAATACCCTAAAACTGACAAATTTACTAAATACAGACCTGCCCAAGTGGAAGGACGTTAAAGATTTATTAACCGAGGAGAGATTAAAATGTTTAGGGAAGTTAAAATATTACTACAACAGAGTATATCTACATTATTGCAGCTGTAGTTGTTAGTAAATAAGGAACCTAAAAGTTCGGTCTGGTTACAATACCCTAAAACTGACAAAATTACTTTAAAGTACTAAATACAGACCTGCCCAAGGGGAAGGGCGTTAAAGACTTATTAACCGAGGAGAGCTTATAATGTTTAGGGAAAGTTAAATATTACTACAGCAAAGTATATTTAAATTACTGCACCTTTAGTTGTTAGTAAATAAGGAACCTAAAAGTTCGGTCTAGTTACAATACCCTAAAACTATCAAAATTACTTTAAAAGTACAGACCTGCCCAAGTGGAAGGACGTTAAAGATTTATTAACCGATGAGAGATTACAATGTTTAGGGAAAGTTAAAATATTACTATAACATAGTATATTTAAATTACTGCATCTTTGGTTATTAGTAAACAGGGAACCTTAAGTTCGGTTTGGTTACGTTCAACAATTTATTTACCGTGTCCATATCAAATATACCCGTTTTCGTATTCATTAAGGGGAAACACTTCTAATTATTGCTTTAAACGTTACTTTTCTTGATCTAGGTCTTGGTTTAAGCATGTCATACAAGTCTTATACGCCAAAATTTTGGCGGGCCTGATAGTAACATTCTCGGTTAAAGACTAAATATAGCTGCAATACTTATGATTACTGAATATTTCACTACTTGGGCGTTGACATGACTAATATTTTAATGCTTTTTAATATTGTTAAGAAACATCCATACTTGATTACATGTTTCCTCCAATCCGTTATGTCATACGTTTTAGAAGAATTGGACCATTAGTCATGTGCGTTACGAAACTTGCAATAGCGATGCAGACTGACTACTCCGTACAGTGTATTTATAGAATACGGACCAAAGATCGCCAAGATTTGGCACGCGGTGTAATCTCATACATTTACCTTTTGGCGAGATTTCTTTAATTTTATGTCGCAGCACAGGGTTGCTTAGGCAATTTATGATTTGTAGAACATAGAACACTCCTTTTGTCCCATTGAATGCGTTCAGAAATTCATCTAATTGTAATATGGAACTTCGTCCATTAAAAATTTTTTCCCAAAAACGTGGATCACATGCTTGCCACCTACCTATAACATATTTAAAATTCATTGGGAGAAGTGACACATGTAAAAAAGATACATGTGCCGTTTAAAAATAACTAGCAAAGGCGCCACTTTATTTTTCTTTTGTGAACTTGACAGGATTTAATTGCTTGTAAGCGACTTCGGGCTTATGTAACAGATTTCCTTAGATGGGGAGTTCAAATTAGCTTGAATTAGTAAATGTAATGAAGAGTGTAGTACTTAGTACCAATAGTAACTTATGGTTATTGCTTTTAAATAATCCCCTAATTTGGACTATTATTGGGGGGACCAATTATGTTGTAAATAGCAGTTAGCCATTGCCATGATGGCTCAATTTAAACAACGTAAAAAAACTGAACTTATCTCGACTGTCAGAAAGTAATCCCTGTATATTTGCGAACGAAATCAGTTTGTTGCCAAACAGAGTTGCGCAGCATTGTCTTCCTAAAATTTATGTTCTACAATTGTTGTATGCACATGACGATGGTTTAGTTTTGTAATTTTTATTTGCAAAAATTTGCCTTTTAGTTGTCATTTTTTAAATAATTGTATGTAGGAGTGTTAGGGTAAGAATGTATATTACGGGTAGATATAGAGCGAGTGGAACTTATAGGGACACCCATGTTGTGATTACTCAAAAAATAATTTTTATACGGCAGGATATGGATAAGAATTTCCCGAATAACTTTGTTTGGTAATTTTTTTATTATTGTTGTCTACAAGAAATTGAAAAGGCATTACAATCGGTCTTAGGAAGGTGCACTTGATTTCAATATGCAAATAGAATATTAATTAAATAATTAATTCGTATTGCTTTGAAGAATATTATTGTTTTGTATAAGATGTAAATAATTGCAGTCTGTCCATATGTTTCTTTCTGAACTGTATAAAACGATACAAGATGTTACGAGACATTTTACGTGGTTCCTATTATTGTATCGTATTATTCATGAATTACCTACTTGAATGGAATATGTGAAATGAGTAATACTTAAATTTCCCTGAAAATCACTTTGTGGTTTCCAGATAGTTATTATTGCTATTTAATTATTTTGTGTTCACTTTGTTTATGTTGCTGTTTATATAGATGCTAGAACTGTTCATCAACAGGACTTAAATATGTTAAAATGATACAGCGTTTGCTTTCTATATATGCATAAATAATTAAACAAATTTCTTTCAAACAGTACACATTCAGCGTTTTTTATACATAATATGTTTTTCGATGCAATAGATCTGTATCTAGTAATTGAATGAATGCTAAAAATGTATGGGCAAAAATAACAACAACTTTCATTAAACAGTAGACTTTCACTATTTTCAATAATACTGGGTGATTCAAAGTAGAACATTCTTAAAATAGGCAACCCAAAATACATGTCGCAAGGAACGGCGATATTAAAATTATTTTGACGGTATAATGAGAGTTTGTTCTACTCTACTATTGAGGAATGTACTTGTGGACGAACACAACAAACTATTAAGTATTTCGATGAAATGGATATGTATAACAATTTGTTTTAATAAATTCAAATTTTGTTTGAGAACTGCTGATGATACATAGAAAATGCATTTAAGCTGTAGAAGGAGATTACCTAATTGTAAAGTAAATCCAAAGTGGCAAACACGTAAAAACTTGTCTGGCTTGTGATAACAACAGACTGAATAGAAATTACTGACCTACCTAATAGTATAGGTTTGTGGCAGGTGATAAGAATATTTTTGCACTTCTATCTTACTCTCCTTTGCATACATGTCTTTGAACTCAAATTTTTGTTATTATCCTGCGGTACTCAAACAATTTTAGGTCAAATTTTCAATTATTATTTTATCATATTTTAAAGAGTCCCATTGCCAAAGAAATCTTTTCTAGGTTGTAAGTATATATTGTCATCTACCATCGGATTTAATATTTGTGCCTATTTCTGATAACCCTGTATATTTGCAATCGTTTCAAGGTTCAAATTTGAGTCCGTATTATAGAAAAATGTGAAAGTTAATATTTATTTAGCAGCTATCAAGCCAATCAGTCAGCATAAGATAACGAAATAACAGAACCGTATAGAGCTCGAGGGCATGAAAGGGAAAAATATAAAGCATTCCTATTGTTGTGCCTACCATACGGGTGCTTAAATTTAATTAGGTTAAACCTGGGGATTAGAACAATGGGA
The DNA here is from genome assembly GCA_014611495.1 of Limonius californicus. NCBI lineage: Eukaryota > Metazoa > Arthropoda > Insecta > Coleoptera > Elateridae > Limonius > Limonius californicus. The sequence continues at coordinate 74,019 of JABXWE010001564.1, read as the reverse complement.
TTGGAGCAACCAAAAAGTTTGCAACATTGAACTCACGTGTGCATGCAAAAGATGTTTCAAGCAGAAAATTCTAGAAAAATCAATTAAAAGCGAGGAAATAATGTTTTGAACGTTTCAAGCTTTCTAATACAGGGTTTCCCAGCTGGATTGAGCTATACGCGTAAAGCCAGAGATATGATGGAATTTGAATTTTTATATTTTCAGTAAAAAACTATAAATTGGTATTGTATAATAAGTGTTGCTTACTCAAACAAAAATCCTTAAGTATGTGTAACGTTGGAATTTTTATATGGCATACTGTATTGTATTTCTCGATTACAAGAGTGGCTCGTTCTGGAAGCAACGAGCAATAAAAATATATTTTAGCCTTTCTAGCTTATGTCGCAGGTAAAATATGTGATTTCAAATTAATGGACAAGGGCGCAGACTCGCGGATAAATGCTAGTACTGGCCAAACAGAATTCCGTACGGTTACTACTGGAATGGGTGATCGAAAACCTACGCTAACACGCTGCTACCCTGGTGCCTCGGAGAGTACTTAAAGTCGTCGGTTCCGCTGGGATTGTATGCACGTCACTAATTATCTTAAACGCGGTTAAAGTGAGCTGGACACGTAACTGCCTTCGGGCCTCCCCGCAATTTATTTAATTCAATAGATAAGTTTCTATAGTTACCGTTTGTTTTGATATTTACTTGCATAATATTGATCGAAAAAAGGTGTTACCAATGCACTTGAATGTATGAAATATTTACTGGAATTGGAGCTATTCGCGCGTTTTTAAAAGAAATACTTATTTTTCTAAGTGTTATTCAGCGCAATATAATGAATGGGATATATTAAAAAATATTGATTGACAATTTAAATAAAAAAAGTAATTGATTAAACTGCCCTCATTAACATGTACGTATTTGTTACTTAAAGGTTTTTAATATTGCTTGCGTGAGAAAATGTCTTTTACTGATACGTATTTTAAGTTTTGCATTGTTAATAGGTATTTTTTTTCGGATATTACCGGACATACCACTAAGCGTTTGCATCTCGAAAGGTTTCGTTATATCCGAGTTGGGCTCTAATCTATACGCTTAAACGGGAATAAACATTTTGTGACGCCCTTACAAGTAGAAGACAACTTATTTTTTGTTTATTTATTTTTTCTGCTAGTTCTAACATAAAAACAAACGATAAATAAATAAAAACAAATTTTTTATGTTATGATAATGACAAGTAGTGGTGTGGTGGGCATTACGCTTTAGATAACCGTGTTATTAGTTGGCCAAATTCCTTTATGGGGGTAGAGCCTTATCATTATTTAATATTATAATAATGACATACGTATTGATTTATTTATTTTACTACTTGAAATATTAAATATACTTTTAACCTTCCACATTCTGTTCTTATTTCAATTTAATGGTAGAACACGAGAAATTGTATTTTTTTAATCCAAAATGGGACCACGGACCTCTATTTGCAAGCCTTGTCCACTGTGTCACAGAAATACTACTCTTACTCTGGTGTTATACAATTTGTTGCTTCAGGTGTATTTTTGTCTAATTTTGTAAAGTAAAAGATATTAAATTTTCAAGTAAACGATACTAGTAATACCCAAAATAATAGCAACAAACTTTGCAGGCTTTGCAGAAAGATTTTCAAAACGTAATTTTCCTTGCATTTTGCTTCTAACCCACATTTCTGGGAAAGCCTGTATATGCATTTTTTATGCAGTTCAACTCCGCCAGGAAGCCCTGTATATTTACATAATTAGAATACTACTGTGACAACTGCTTAAGTAAATATACATAAAAATTAAAACCGACCGACGGCCACCAAACCAGTATGATGCAATAAAGATTGGAGATTACTCCGAAGTCTGGGCTATTGTTACTGTTGATTAATTTTATTCTAAATTGTACACGTCGTTTTTCATTTAAGTAAGTTCAAGTTTCAAGGTTGTATTCATTATTTAGGCGAAGTCCATGGAGCAGAATTTTGTTAAAATAGAGATCTTAGTATGAAGCTTGCGTAAGCAAAAAGCCGTAATTTTTATATTAATTATGATTGTGGATATTAATTTAGTAGCCAGTAGTTCTGAGTAAATATGGTTTTAATCATGACATCAGCGTTTAAAAGTCGCCATTTTCTTCGAATGCACCATTGTTTGATAATAATTTTTGATAGCTGCAGACAGGTTGATCTATTTTACTTATCTGAAGGAAAAGATCAATATTAATATCATGACTAAGCCAAAATGATTACTAGATAGCTTTGCCACGTTACAATCCGCATCAATTCCCTTTCATTGTATTGATGTTTAAGCTACATTTGGCAAAATTAAACACCACCGCTGTCAAATATAGTTCCTTGTTTGTAATTTTTGCCTTGAAATATTTATGAAGGTTCAGCCAGTACTTAGTTTCATCATTGCTTTATAACCACAGTGGGATTTTACACTTTCACTGAGATTGTAAAACAAATTCCACAGTAATTAGTAAGCTTTGAAGTCTTCGATAGGTCATTGCCTCAGTTTACTTATATGAACATCTAAAAATCTAGTTTTGTGTCGTATATACAGAGTATCTTAACATTTATACACACAGTCTCAAAGTAGTTGTATAGAAAAAGTTTAAAAAGTAGTTTGGGGTTGCATTTCACAGTTATAATCTGAAATTGGGGCTACCGACACATAGATACTAACGGTAATAAACTACCTATCGAATTGGATTGAAGTCAATTATCTCTATCAACTTTTTAAACCAAACACGAAGGATTTCCATTCCATTCTGCCCGATGGAACCAAGACTGTAACCCAGACCTCAGTATTGCAACAACGAATCATGAAACCAAAGTTATACCCGCACAAAGGACGATCCTAAACAACTTCCCACGCTCACAACATCGGTCAATCCGTATCATCCTAGGAATCCAAATCCCAATTCGCAAATCAATTCCTGGACCAAGATGGCATCTAAAAAGAGCAGATTGGAATAATTTTACTAAACATCTGGACTGACGTAAGACACATAGACCCAGTTCCCAGCAATTACGATAGATTCTCCAAACTAGTAATCTCCATAGCACAGAGATTTTTTTACGCGGATGTAGAAAAATATACATCCCAAGCTGGGACGACTAATGCGAACATTTATACGAAGAATACCAAACCAATGAAAACCCGGAGGTAGCCGATGAATAAAAAAAAACTGAACAAATCCAGAAAGGAACAATGTAGGAACTTTGAACTTTACACACCAGCCGTACCGCCTTGTCACTTACGAGATATATGGAAGGATCCTCAGAAAACCATCCCAGTGGGCAAACCGCTCCACCCGAACACCATAGCGGCATGACTAGCAGAAACCGCTAAGCCTAGTGTCAGCAAAGGAAAGATAAGGCAAGTAAATAAAACCCTCTTGACATCAAAAGATCACATCAGCAAGACTCCGAATATGTAAAGCCTTTCACAACAAACCGAAATTGAAAAGCAATCCGTAGTATTAGCAGCGATAAAGCCGCAGGTCCCGATGGCATACTACCAGAATTCCTCAGAAACTTCGGGATGAAAGCATGGTTAAATAACCTCTGCAACATCTTGGAGAAGCTGGAAAGTAACATAATAGCCATACTAAATCCCGGAAAACCAGGCGACTCTCCCAACAGCTGCCGCCCGATTGCGCTGCTTTGCACAACATATAAAATACTAGAGAAACTAATCTACGAGCGTATTTTCCCTGCAGTCAACAAAGTCCTTCCACCAGAGCAAGCGAAATTTAGACCAAATAGAAGCAGCTGCGACCAGGTTCTGGGCCTCACGACTCACATTGAAGCTGGATATCAAAAACGCCTAAAATCAGCAGTTCTCTCTATAGATCTTTCATCAACGTAGGAGACTGTTTGGAAACACGGCCTCCTACTGAAATTATATAACACTATCCCCTGTAAACGCCTAATGCAACTTATGAACACTCTGCAAAGTAACACTGTTGCGAACCACTAGCAAAACTAGAAAGCTACATAGTGGTCTTCCCCAAGGCTCAGTATTGGCTCCGCTACAACCAACAGCAAGAAGTTCATTTACGCCGATGGTATAGCCCTTAGAATCCAGAACAAGAACTTGCAAAATGCTGAAGAGACCCTAACAAGAGACCTGGAAGCCATGGATTGTTATTTCACCGAATAGGGCCTACGCCCAAACCCTCCCCCAAAAACGGAAGTCAAATTGTAGTCTAGGATCCATACGAAATATATATTTATATATCTGAAATAAGTTTAGCTATGGGCACCAGCAATGTATTTACCAAAATTGGACATAATCTGCAAACTGAAATTAAGCATTCTGCTTAGCAAATCATTTCTGGAGTAGAAGCGTTTACACTTCATGTTGTGTGGAGCGCACATTAAGCTGTGGGTCCTCTATGTCTGCTGTACTTTAAAACGCGCAACCCAGGCAAGATCGCCACGTCTCGTAAGAGACAAAGCACTCTAAGAGGAAACTAAGCATATACTTAATTTGGATATATTATTAAGGCAGTTAGTTGAAGTATCAAAAATATGTTATTGTAGACCCGATTCTGTTCAGCTTCCTTACATATTAATACATTTTTGATTTGATTTGAAATATTTTTCTTTTGGGTGCCGCGATTTTCCGGATATAACGAGTGAAATTTTTCTTATATTGTATTGTGCGATAAAAAATATCGAAATATATTTAGCATTTCCAGCTTGTTTTTAGCCAGGAAATATTAATAAGCAACCAAACTTTACCTAAAAATCGTCTATAATTCAAATAAGGGACAAATGTTTGGTAAAATTTAGACTAATCTGTGTAGTCCCTCCAACAATTAATATTTATTGGTCTTCCACTAGGACAGGTCTGTACTTAACAATAATAATAATAATACTCTTTTTATTTAGCTTAAAGCGCTAATGTTTACATATGTTTAGGTTTCTACAATACAAAAATTACTTAGTGCTGAAATTTAATACATAATAATTCTTCGTATAATTACTTGTTCACAATTTACCTCTACTGTTAATAATTCGATAAGTTTCCGGAATATTACCTTTAACTGATATAACAAGCAAATATTTGCAGAGTCGCTCTAATCGACCTAGAATGTATATCTCGAGACTTATGTATATGGTAATCATTTGCGCAAAATGTTCAAGTGAACATCCACCTTGGTACTCAAATTTAATTCTAAAGTTTGTGCCATTTGTGTTGAATTCTATCATAGGTTTATTTTTATAACAGCAAGAGTACTGGAAGCAAATGAGACGGATTCTTCGTCCTTTGGACTCGCTGTTTCGTCATACATGCAATTCGTTCTTGTCCTGTTGCCAAGCAATAGAACCTTTAAAACTCAAAGCAAAACACATGTATACATTATTTAAGAAAGTGCTGCTAACATCATTCATACATACGTTGCAAACTCCAAAATACAAATTTTCAAGATATCTCAATAGATTAACGGTGAAATCAGTGAATCACACACGGAACACCGTTTCGATGTCCTCTGTATACGCCTACAAATACCAAAAACCCCACAGTAGCGAGTGGTTTATCCAGCTGTCTTGCTGATTGCTGTATTGATCAGTATATAGCTAATGCGAAAAAATCGGCTCCAGTTAAATTTAATGGCATTTGCATTTTTTCTTCGAAATTAGCGCCAAACCTGCTCATAAATAAATTTGATTGACATGTTTGCCGTATAAAACACTACTCACATGCCCGTCCTCACTTTTCCGCGTGCTGAAATGACGTCAATGACTTGAAGGTCCCCACTTGTCTGGATCCGTATAATTCCGTGCATTCTTTTGCTGTCGAATTCTTTATTGCAAAAGGCTAGACTTCTACTTCGTGCAAGTATTAAACGTGTACGAATCCTTTGAATGTGTATAAAAGTATAATTAGGCTGAGAAAATTTGGCTGCGGGTGTGTTGCAACTCTTCATAGCTTGTCGATGACGATTATGATGCTGGAAATGTAGGCAAATAGGTCTTGCTGGAAAGATTGGTGGTATTTATAGCAATAGCTTGCGTACCAGTAGTATTTTAACAAGTGGTTGCACACTTTAGCTTTGATTTTCTACCTTTATCTTCATGAAATTCTAAATTGAAAGTTTAATCAGTCTGATACCTATCTATCCACCATTCTATTGTAATACGAGAGTCATTTGGAGTGTTCTAAGAATGAACTGCAAAAACGTTTCTATCGTTTTGAATTCTATTTTGTAGTGTCTCAATGGTAATGAACTTTGATCAAAGGTGCCGCTAAACAAGCTTGACGTCCAAGAAATCCCATTTTCAATCTTCTATTTTTTCTTCAACTTCTTCATTTCGCGATAAACTATCTCCGTCAAAGAATATCTTAGTTGTGAGAAAAACATGAAACTAAGTCAGATGAATAAGGTTTACTACGAATATTTTTGTCCTATTGGTTCAGAAGGTTAACGTAGTATTCTCTGGATATTGTTGAACTCCTTGGGAGATAATTAACGAGAGTCTACCTCCTTCTTCATTCTTTCCTCCTTCTCCTCTTTTTTTCTATTCCAGTATACACCCACATCCCCAGTCCATCTATCATCCCTCCATACATCATCTTTCCGTACATAAATCTCTGCATACATCATCTCTCTATACATCATCTTTCCATACATCATCTCTATACATCATCCCTCTATACCTCATCCCTCTATACCTCATCCCTTCATACATCATCCCTCGATACGTCATCCCTCGATACATCATCCTTCCATACACCATACCTCTATACATCATCTCTCCATACATCATCTCTCCATACGTCATCTCTCCATACATCATCCCTCTATACCTCATCCTTCATACATCATCCCTCTATACCTCATCCCTTCATACATCATCCCTCGATACATCATCCCTCGATACATCATCCCTCGATACATCATCCCTCCATACATCATCCCTCCATACACCATCCCTCCATACATCATCCCTCCATACATCATCCCTCCATACATTATCCCTCTTTACGTAATCTCCCACTCATCTTTCCTTACATCATCTTTCACTCATCCATTCCTACATCATATCTCACTCATCCCTCCCTACCTTATCTCTCACTCATCCGTTCCTACATCATATCTCACTCAACCTTCTTTACATCATCTCTCACTAATCTTTTCTTATATCATCCATCCCACACTCGTCCACACATCATTCATCCACCCCTCACTAATGCATCCCTCACTCATCCATCCGTAACTAATCCGTTCCTCACTCATCCATACCTCACTCATCCATCTCTTACTCATTCATCCCATACTCATCCATCCCTCACTCGTTCCTCCATACATCATCCCTTTCCCGCTCATTTTTCCATCTATTCTTTCCTTATTCCTCTCTTCGCCATTGCCGGTCCCAACCCCTGGTGTAAAGGTGAAAAGAGGGCAGTAACAACCTCTTCAAAAACCTAGATCCATTTAGCCCGGCTGGTGCAGCACCAACTAATAGTTCCTAACCCATGGTTATGGGTGGTGTCTCCAACAGCAAGTTTAGCGAAGAAGAGGAACTTTAATACTGTAATTTTGGCGGAAGAAATACTTTTGGCTGGCAGGCAAACCAGACCCAGTCCAAGGAATTGGGTTGTAATGTATTAGCGGAAGAGGTAATCTTGTTGATGGGGGTTAATATCTCGGGAGGCTAGTCGTGGAGCCTAGAGATATTAGTCCCATCGTACGTTTTACCCTGCGACGTGCGAGTTGGATGTCCAGAGGATACATACTAAACTTGCTAAGGTTTCGTGAAATTACTAAACAATTTCCAAGAAACCGGAACAGACCGAATGTCTTTAATCGTGGATGATGATGAACGATCTCTTTAGTTACTGCTTTGGAGATGTTGTCTTCTTCGGCGGATGATAATATTCCAATGATTCTATTGTTTTCTTTGTGTTATGGTGACGGATGTTTCATCGATGGTTATAAATCTATGTCCTCGCCAACTCTATCTTGTATTTTTTTAGAAAATGCCCATATACATCCAAAAACATTTGATTTTGAACTCATTGGTCGGTTATTCCTCCTTGCGAATGGCTTTTCAATGCCTATTTCTTCAGTTAAGACATGCATATAGCCTTAAGTTCATAAATGTTTAATCCAAGATACTGTTAAACCATATGCTGAATTTTGTTAATGATATCTGGTGTTGTTACTTTATGAACGTTCACTGTGAGGGTCATCTTCAATATTAAATTCACTCAGTTACAGCGGGAAAAGGTTGCAGCAGACTTTTATCCAATTTTTCTATCATTAAGTGCAGAAATACTTCTATAAAAAAATTGTACAACAGCAACTACTTGACAGAATGACTTGGTACTCTACCCGTGTTCAGATTCAATAGTTCCTTGCACTCATAATTTCAAAACTGCTAATGTCATCATTCTTATTTCGTTAAATTGTATATAATTTTTGATAACTGCAAATGTGTGTATTAATAAATGTAAATAAATATTAATAACACCGTATTTCTGGTGGATTTTTATCATTAAATTCTTTGCCAAATAGAAGATATTGGAAAACCCGTATGTGTATTGAGTATTTATAACTTGTATTGTCCGGATGAATAATGAAACTGATAAACTAGAAGGTATCCAATAAAAAATTGTTATCAATTGTTCCACGGGATCATAGTTTCGTAAGAAGTAGTTGTTACTAACGGCTACATTTATCGACAATTGTTGTTTATGGATCATTTATCGTTTAAAATTGCTCAAATTATCTGACTTAAAAATTTGCTATAAATAAAAACACTAAACGTCCAAAATCGAACGGATATTTGGATTGTGTAAGCGTTTCATGCCTGTTATCGCGTTAGATATAGAAAGTGGAAGTAAGCACTCCACATTCAATTGAACTTTCCAGTTGAAGTGTTGCATGACACGTGTTTTATTTTTAGTGACAGTAGAAATAAATATGGAGATCAAATTGGTAGGCTTTAATCTGCATAGCACTTCCCGTAGATAACTAAAATATTAATTTTTCATGCTTTCCCTTCAGTATTTTAAAAATACATTTGCTTAAACTACTATGAATTTTTAATAGAACACAAAAAGATATTAAAATAGAAAGATTGATTTTATAGCAAATGTTGTGGTAATATTGATTAAAAATGGTATCTAATAGAAGTGGCAAGGTGGGTTTAACTTATTGTACAACAGGAACAATTCATTGTCAGCTATACAAACACATCCAATTACAAGAATAATACACAACAAACTAAGAAACTTATTTTAAAAATTACATTACGAAATTGATCCCTATTTATATATTTAAAAGATGATTATAAATAGCTTTAAGCATTATTTGGTAACTCGTGGTTTAAAAATTATTGCTACTGCACATACAGGGTGGGTTCACACTTAGAGACATGCATCATGCTGTAGAAAAAAAGTTATGTATTTTTACCTTCAGCAATACTTTGTAACATTTTTATGTCTTTATTCTGTTTCCAATTCCGATTAACATTAGCCGAGGTATTGGAAAAACATATATTTGAATTGATTTCTATACCAATACAATTTGGGAAACTGGAGGAAACTTTGCAGTTGTTAACACCCAATTTTGTTAAGTTTATTAATGACATTTGTTTTTTTCCACAAACACCACACCTGCTCACGACATAGAAACAGTTCGATTATAGTTTGATAATGATGACAGAGGCGGTAACATCGGTTGGCCCTCAAGGTTGCCAGACTTGACTCCCGTGCAAGTTTTCTTTTGGTGCCACTATATAAAACTGTTGGTATACGTATGTTCACCAGAGAAGAAATGATTTAATCAATCAAAGCCAAGAAGTCTTTCAGTCATTAAATTAACGTATGCATCAAAACGTTTCCAGTTAATTTACTACTTATACTGTTCGCCGTATTTGTTTTATTGAATCATATACTACATACACTTGTTATCAATTAAATATTGTATTTATATATTAAAACTGTTTTAATTTCTATTAAGCAACGTGTCTGTTCAATTAATTTTTATTAAGCAATAATACCGCAAGTCTTAGCGTAAACGTTATTATTTTTCTATTGTGAAGTTGCCGATCGATCAACTCGGCTGAAGCCGCGAAAGGCGTTAACAATAAAATCAGACAAAATACGCCGCAGTGGGATGAAAGACGTCACAGGCCTAAGTACACTCAGCAATAGAAACTTTCTTTCAGTGCGCCCTCTTGGTAAAATGCCGTGGTTAAACTTAGAAGCTACCTACTATTACTATTTCTCGTACTGTACCGATATTGCAAGCGCACAGTTCAACTGTAGACCCAAGCTCCCCACTTAAAGCCACCTTGTTTGTGCGCAATTTGCAACTAGGGTTTTAGCTATATTGGTGAAGCTGTACCGTCAATTTAATATGCCATTTTTAAACACCTTGTATCCCCACTTAAAACCACTTTGTTTGTGCGCAATTTGCAACCAGGGTTTCAGCTATAGTGGTGAAGCTGTACCGTCCATTTAATATGCCATTTTTGAACACATTGTATATTTGCGATGAGATGTTCTTATTCAGACGAAAACGACATTACGTTCGCTTTGTTTAGAAGTGATTTTTATAGCAATCGATTTCCGATATATTTGTTTTGATTACAGCTGAACCCGTGGGTTACGTCGCACCCTTTATTACATAACTTTTTTAAAATAATGTGTTCATTCTAAAAAGACGATTTATTTGGTGACCTATTTGCAATTTAACCTTCAATTACACTGTTAAATTGATTCTATCCAGAACCAGTATATAAAATACGAAACTGTCCGTTTCCATACCAACTGTAGGTACAAAAACTCGCGATTCCAACGTCTTATGAAAATGTCATTTTGACAGTTCGATATTAAACCACATGTCGCTGCAAATGGTTAGCATGGAACAAATTAGAGGTTTTCTTGAAGATGCTTTCGATATGAGGGTTGTTTTTAGGGTTAGTACTGTGAATACAAGCTATTACGAATAGATACACCACTTTTGTCGATTTCTTCTTTGCTTACTTAAGCGTGGTTTGGCGCTCTGTTGTAACACCTGACAGAAACACAAAAATTTGCAATGTATTGTATTTAGTTCCAATAGTAATATTGATGATGCCGAACAAGAAGACTATCTGAATTTAAGGTCTCCTTCGCTAATAGAAAAACAATACGTTAAAAGCAAAGCTAGGAGATTAATTGAAGATGAAAACAGTTCACGTATTAGGGAAGGCAGTTAAGAGCGCTGCCCATAGAGTTAACCTGGTGAGAGGTGTTTCACATGCTATGGCTGAAAGACTTGCAAGGACCAACAAAAATATTTACTTTTAATTTCGTCATCAGTTTGCTGAACATTTAATTGCACAATGACCCTTTATAATAACATGTAGTTGCAATTGTTGTTTACAATGCTAAAATATGATAAGCTTTGTTGATAAGATTCTGTTGGTTGTCTAAAACTTACCTGTATCGTTTTTCAGTATTTGGACATTGGGGAGGACATGAATGTCCCGGATGACTTCACTCAAACCGAAATGCAAACAGGAATGTGGTGGAGGCATCTGGCAGCGGGAGGCGTTGCAGGAGCTGTTTCTAGGACTTGTACTGCTCCATTAGATAGGCTTAAAGTATTTCTTCAGGTAAGCTTGTATACGTACTTGGCATGAAGCCTAGATATGGGCTGATTCTAGGAAAGTTAATGAACTTTAATATTAATTTGTTGAAATTTGGGACTGATGGGTTACTTTAACATACATGTTGAAACAGTAAATGAATTTTTTTGTTCTTATTTTTCTTTCAAGTTTGTCCAAAACATGAAGCTTTTTGGAGTGGTTATGACTTGAAAAGTTTCTTACATCTTCTAGGAGGTTCTTCCAAATGTTTAGCGTCCTCGTATTATTGGCGTTCTCTACAAACATGTTATGAAATTGCTCGATATTGTATGAATTTTTGGAAGGGAATACTCTACCACCGAAAGAGCTTTTTTAAAAACCGCATCATGTAATCATTAGATGATTTGATTGAAAGTTTATCAACTTTCTTCATCTTCTTTCTTGGCTCTACATGCCTTGTGGGTTTTGGTCGTAGTGTGGAAAACTTCTAAAATTCATTTGTTCTCCTTTTTGGAGGAGTTGATTCATCTTTGGTTCTTAGAGTTGATGGTGTAAATTTAGTTTTTTACGATGCTTCTCCATATTCTTCCTCGAGTTAATGCACCCATGCCACCTTTCCGCCATGGTTTGGGTCTTCCATTTATGATTGTTCAGCAGCTTTCTCCCAAAATGCAATTTTTACGTTTGGAGTTATATTCTTCCTCTTCTTGGTGTCGCCACAGTTCCATGTTAGACTTGGGCCTTCCATGTTTTTTGTCTCCTCTGTGCACATACATTACGGTTTTGTTGTCCATACTCTTCTATATTATCGGTTGATCTTCTACTTGGGCGACCTCTCGTTCTTTTGTCCTTGTTATATTTTCTTTAATCTGCTACCTTCCATCTGTTTTACCTGTCCAGTCCATTTTAACTCTGGAAGTTTTGCGAACTCTACAATATTTGCCTCCTTGCACTGTTGTTTCAGTTCAAAGTTAAACCTTATTATCCAAATCCCATCTTTCTGATATTGTGTATGGTCTCTGATAATTGTCTCCATTATCAGATTGAAAAGTATTGTGGCAAGCCCCGCCCATTGTCTTATATCTTTGATTGTCGCAAATATTGGGAATAATCTGTTCTGGATCCTCCCGTAGCTTTGGACTTTTCCATCTTCATTCTGGTTAGCTTTAGTTTTCAGCTAGTTCTTCCATATCATACAACCTGCTTCGATCTGTGGTATCATCATACGCTTCTTTAAAGTTGATAAATAATTGATATATTGAATTCTCATGTTATATATCATTTTAGCTTTGTTTCCAGTTTTCTACAACCATTAATTGACAAAGACCTTCTCTCCGATGTTCTTTCCCCAGGCTTCTAATAATTCCTAGCATTTTTGATTCGTAGTTTCTTCAAATGCGAATGATGCTTTTGCTTTTTTTTTTATTATACTTTTCTATTTCGTGGTTTACGTTCATTTTTTCGGCCAATTATTATTCATAATATCTTCTTTTGAACTTTTCTGTAGCATTCTCCCAAAATACGTGTTGTTTTTGTGTGTTAGTATTGTCTTGCGTTAATTCAGGCGGGGGTTTTTGATTTGCCTACTGTACTTCTCCATATTTTTCTATTTTCGGCTTTAACTTTCCAGTTTCTTAAATCTATTAATTACATATTTTATGAAACTGATTTTTACACTTCTTTCTGCAGGATTCCATTCGGCCACCATTTTGTCCATCGTATTTTGTTGTCAAGATAAGGAGGTGATTTTGTGTTCTTCGATATGCCCATTTTAGTAATAGTTGTTTTGTTACTTCTTGTAGGTGAGGCGTTTCTCCTTTCATCCAAGCATTTATGTTTACTGACTCAAGATATTTCTCTTCATTTTTTAGAATTTCGTATTGTTTATTATATTGCTATTCTCAGAAGTGGGTCTTTATATTTCTACTTCTCCATATATTTCGTCTTCCCCATATATTTCGTCTTTTCCATATATTTCGTCTTTCCCATATATTTCGTCTTTCCCATATATTTCGTCTTTCCCATATATTTCGTATTCCTCATATATTTCTTCTTCCCACATATATTACATCTTTCCCGTGTACTTCTTATTCCCCATGTACTTCTTCTTCCCCATATATATTGCATCTTCCCCCGTATTGCTTCTTGCCATATATATTTCATCTTTCCTCTGTATTTCTGCTTCCCCATATATTTCTTCTTCCCATATATATTTCTTCATCCCGTATATATTTCTTTTTTCTTACTCATATGTATTTCTTCTTCCCCATATATCTCTTTATCTCCATATATCTCTTTTTCCCCATATATCTCTTTATCCCTATATTTTTCTTCTTCCTAATATATTAGTTCTTGCCCTATATATGTATTTCTTCGTCCCGATATATTTCTTCTTCCTGATATATTTCTTTTTCCCCATATTAGTTCTTCTATATATGTATTTCGTCTTCCCGATACATTTCTTCTTCCCAATATATTTCTTCTTCCCGATATATTTCTTCGTCCCGATATATTTCTTCTTCCCGATATATTTCTTCCCCATATATTAGTTCTTCTATATATGTATTTTCGTCTTCCCGATATATTTCTTCTTCCCGATATATTTCTTCTGCCCGATATATTTCTTCTTCCCGATATATTTCTTCTTCCCGAAATATTTCTTCTTCCCGAAGTATTTCTTCTTCCCGATATATTATTTCCCGATATATTTCTTCTTCCCCTATATATGTGTATTTTGTCTTCCCAATATATTTCTTCGCCTATATATGTATTTCGTCTTCCTTCTTCTTCCCCATATATTAGTTCTTCCCCTATATATTTATTTCGTCCCCGATGTATGTATTGCGTCTTCCCGATATATTTCTTCCCCATATATTAGTTCTTCAGTATATGTATTTCGTCTTCCCGATACATTTCTTCTTCCCGATATATTTCTTCTGCCCGATATATTTCTTCTTCTCGATATATTTCTTCTTCCCAAAATATTTCTTCTTCCCGATATATTTCTTCTTCTCGATACATTTCTTCTTCCCCTACATATGTATTTTGTCTTCCCGATATATTTCTTCGCCTATATATGTATTTCGTCTTCCTTCTTCTTCCCCATATATTAGTTCTTCCCCATATATTAGTTTTTCCCCTATATATTTATTTCGTCCCCTATGTATGTTTTGCGTCTTCCCGATATATTTCTTCTTTCCCATATATTAGTTCTTCAGTATACGTATTTCGTCTTCCCGATACATTTCTTCTTCACGATATATTTCTTCGTCCCGATATATTTCATCTTCCTGATATATTTCTTCTTCATGATATATTTCTTCTTCCTGATATATTTCTTCTTCATGATATATTTCTTCTTCATGATATATTTCTTCGTCCTGATATATTTCTACTTCCCGATGTATTTCTTCTTCCTGATAGATTTTTTCCTAATATATTTCTTCTTCCCCTATATATGTATTTCGTCTTCCCGATATATTTCTTCCTCCCCATACATTTCTTCTTCCCCATGTATTAGTTCTTCCCCATATATTAGTTCTTCCCCATATATTAGTTCTTCCCCATATATTAGTTCTTATCCTATATATTAGTTCTTCCCCTATATATTTATTTCGTCCCCTATATGTATATTTCCTCTTCCTGATATATTTCTTCTTCCCCATATGTTTCCTCGTCCCAAGAATGCTCTGTTCCTAGCGCGCTATATGAGGTTCTGTAGAAGTATGTCATCTAGATATTGTTTGTAATTTCTGTCCTGTATTCGATTTCTCCGTCCTTGATAAGTCATTTTGTTCTTCAAGGTTTTCTCTGTTCTGCCGGGTATTAATCCGTAGGTATTATTTGCGTTAATATTCCTGTTCTCTTTATTTACTTTTTTTACTTTCTTAACGCACGAAGCATAAGCCAGGGTCGCGCGCATAACGAAATAAATGCACGGGATTGGTGCATCGGGCGTAAACGGGCGGAACGAGCAACCACACCAGTGGCGTACCACAGAGAAGGGTTTCTGATTACAAACAAAGGAAAAAAGATGAGCGAGCCCATGGAGGAAGCAAAAATCAACGAATTAATGCAATCAGTACGAGGAGAGCTACAAATAATAAAACAAGAAACAATATATGAGCTACAAAGAAATATAGAAGAATTAAAGGAACTGAAAGAAGAAATTAGACAAAGAAATGAAATTATCGAGAGAGAAAGAAAGGAGCTTTACCTAAAACTAGGAAAATTACAGGAAAAGCTAACCAACAAGAGTAAGACCATAAATAAAAGAAGTATAAGAATTACGTACACGACAGAAAAACTTCTGCAACTACAAACGGCTGTAGCAAGCAAAAAAGAGCCGGAAATATGGATAACAAAGATAAGAGGTTTGAAAATCCAAGCATACAGGAAGAGATCGACAAATGTGAGTCAAGAAATACACACATGGAGAATTGGAACATGGAATGTACGAGGCATACATGGAAAAGAACAAGAGTTATGTGAGGAATTTAACAAACTTGGAATAGACATTCTGACGATTTCAGAGACAAAAAAGAAAGGACAAGGTGAAATAACACTAGAAGAGGGACATATATGGATATACAGTGGAGTAACGCTGAATAAGCGAGCAGCGGCAGGAGTAGGATGTGTGATAAAGAATAAGTGGGCAAAGAACATAATAAAATGGAAGGGCCACTCTGAAAGAATACTAACAGTAGAAATGAAGATAGACGGAAGAATTACAACAGTAATAGCGGTATATGGTCCTAACGAAGATGAGAAGGCAGAAATCAAAGATAAGTTTTGGGAACAATTAAACTTAGTAACTGAAAATAGCCAGGGGTGTATTTACGTAGCTGGAGACATGAATGCCAGAACAGGTAGGGAAGATAATGGAGCAGGAGTGATAGGCAAGCACGGAGAAGATAAAAGAAATAATAACGGCATAAGATTAGCTGACTATTGCTTACTAAATAACTTAATGGTAGCAAACACCTTCTACCAACATAAAGATATACATAAATACACAAGGCAAAGGCCAAACACAACAGAAAGATCCATAATAGACTATATTATGATAGAAAGAGATAAAAGAAGGGAAGTAAAAGATGTAAGAGTCATGCGGGGGCCTGAGATTTACAGCGACCATTATATGTTAATAGCAAAAATCAAAATGAAGAAAAAGGAAGAAAATATGAGTGGTAATGTAGAAGTGAAGGAAAAGATAGGTTATGAAACCATAAAAGCTTACATGCTAAGGGAAGAAGGAATAGCTAGCAAATATAAAGACAGAATAGAAAGTAAAATAGGGATGACAGAAACCAAAGACAAGAAAGTAGAGGAGTTATGGACAACATTACGAAATATAATCCTAGAATCCGCAAAAGAAACATGTGGTATCTTGAAAGTAAATAGTAAGAGAAAACAAACGGCATGGTGGAATCAAGAGATAAAATTAGAAATAAAAAGGAAGAAGGAAAGATGGAAACAATACCTAGGAGAAAGAACAGAAACTAGATATAAAGCATATAAAGAACAGAGAGATAAAGTCAAAACTATGGTGAGAGAAAGTAAAGAAAAGAGCTGGACAGAATTTGGAGAGAAAATGGAGAAAAACTGTAAAGAAAACCAGAAACTATTTTACAAAATATTAAAAAACTGCAGAAAAGGAAAAACAAGTGGAAGCATATCAGTAAAGAACAAAGAAGGAGAACTAATAACAGAAGATCAACAAATAATGGAGAGATGGAAGCAATACTTTCAAGAGTTATTAAGCAGTGGACAGGAAGGTAGTAGAGGCCAAACCACATTCAGGCAGAGACCAGAAGATATACAAGAGGAAGGAAGACTAGAGAAGATTACGATTGAGGATGTAAAAGAGTCTATACAAGCACTAAAAAATGGCAAGGCACCAGGCCATGATAGAATAACGGCAGAAATGCTGAAGAACATGGGACAAAAAGGGATTGAAGTATTCACAAGAATATGCAACAAAGCCTGGGAAGAAGGAGTAATACCCAAGGATTGGCAAATGGGAGTAATAATCCCTATACATAAAAAAGGTGACACGAGGGACTGCAACAATTATAGAGGACTAACATTACTAAGCACAGCAGTAAAAACATACGAAAGAATATTGGAGAAAAAGTTAAAAGAACACACGGAGACAACATTAGAAGAAGCACAAAGTGGGTTTAGGAAGGGTAGAAGCGTACACGATCACATATTTACAATAAAAGCAATAATACAGAAAACACTGATAAGTAATACAAAAGCATATTTTGCGTTCATAGATCTGGAGAAGGCCTTTGACCGTGTTAAAAGAGAAATACTATGGGAAAGCATGTCGAAACGAGGTATAGATACAAAACTGATAAGAGCAATAAAAAGCGTATATAAAAATAGCATAAACTATGTGACCACTAGAAACAGAAGATCAGATGTATTCCAAACAAAGGAAGGATTGCGACAGGGAGGAGTGCTGAGCCCGACGCTATTCAATATATATATAGACGAAATAATGAAGGCATGTAAACCTAACCTCAGGAAATTGAATGTAGGATACAACAGATTACAACCAGTAGAAATCTCAGAATGTGCGTTTGCAGACGATGTGGTAATTGTAACAGGTAGTGAAAGTGGATTGAAAGATAACCTTAATATATGGAATAATACTTTTAAGCAATATGGAATGAAAATAAACATACAAAAAACGAAAGTAATGATGATAGCTAAGCAAGAAGAAGATATACATATACAAATAGCAGGTGAGAACATTGAACAAGTAGCACATTTTAAATACTTAGGGACAACTATACAGAGAAATGGTAAACAAGAAATAGACATTAACGAAAGAATTGAAAAAACGACAAAGACCTATTATATGATAAGACAAAACTTTATTAAGAAAAAAGAGATAACAAACAAAACAAAAATGACGGTATTCAAAACAATATTTAGACCAATTTTAACATACGGTGCTGAAACATGGGTACTCACAAGACAGATGAAAAGTAAAATCCAGGCAGTTGAAATGAAATATCTAAGGACAGTAAAGGACATAACAAGAAGAAATAGAATAAGGAACACAATAGTAAGACAAGAATTACAGATCAACTCGACACTGAATTACATTGTAGAAAAACAACTTGGCTGGTGGGGGCATCTACAACGTATGGAAGAAAAAAGACCCGTTAGACGTGTATGGGAAGCCAGGATATATAAGAAAAGAGGTAGAGGAAGACCAAGTGAAGTGTGGGAAAATGTAATAGCAAAGCAAATAAAGCACAGGGGAAGTACGGTGAATGAAGCAAAAAGACTGGCACTAAACAGGAAGCAGTGGAAAGTGTTTATAAAGAACGAAGAGTAGAATAGAATATTTTACGTATAAGTTGAGGTACCCGACACCGCAAGGTATAAGGGTTCTGATTATATATATATATACTTTCTTAAGCCCTTACATTCATCAAAGTTTTCTTGGATACTCGTTCACCAAACTTTTTTTGTTTTATTTTTAGTCTTTGTTCCTTTTTTTCCTAACATTAATACATGAAATTATGGGTATCCAGTTAATCAAAATTAAATTTTGAAACAATTGCTGCCTAAATATTTCTGAAAGGCCGCCTAATGTACCGAATTTGAAATATTGCCCTCTATTTACAGGTACAGTCTTCTAAACAGTCAATAGGGGAATGTTTTCGGGCAATGCTAAAAGAAGGTGGCGCCATCAGCCTCTGGCGAGGAAATGGAATAAATGTACTCAAAATAGCCCCAGAAACTGCTATAAAATTCGCAGCATATGAACAAATTAAGAGGCTAATAAAAGGGGAGTCGGCTAACAATCTAGGCATTTACGAAAGGTTTTGTGCAGGAGCATTGGCGGGTGGCATCAGCCAGACAGCTATATATCCATTAGAAGTGTTGAAAACCAGATTAGCATTAAGGAAAACAGGACAGTACAAAAGTATATTAGATGCCGCAATTAAAATATACACAAACGAGGGTTTGATGAGTTTTTATCGCGGATACATTCCAAATATCTTAGGGATAATCCCGTATGCTGGGATAGACTTAGCAGTGTATGAAACCTTAAAAAAGAAGTATCTCACAACGCATTCACACAATGAACAGCCTGGATTTTACATGCTTTTAGCCTGTGGCAGTTGCTCTAGTACCCTCGGACAAATGTGCTCTTATCCATTAGCACTCATTAGGACAAGGTTGCAAGCACAAGGTAAGATGGAACTTCCTATAATTTTATATTTAAATTAATTAAAATAATACGGATATTAACCGTTCAGGATTGTGTTGTGTTCTTAAGGCTATTGATTAATTTACTAGATTCTACAGTCGGAACTGCTCAAAAAAGAATTTAACGTTGGAACTGACTGAATGTCTCTTGTCAGATGTAGTAGGTTTTAAAGTTTTTGATATGGGTTGTGTAATTGGAAAAAGAAGAAACGGCCGTGAAAAAGTAAATTAAATGATACACCAAATTGAATCTGTACATTATCTTCCATAATGGACAATTCTGTAGTACAGGCAATTTTGTTCAGTCCCACGTTCGCATTTTACGTTTTCCTTTTACAGTGTGCACATGTTAACATGCACACATCCTGCTGTTTCCTCTCCATAACATATACATTTAATTGAAGCCTAGCGCGGGGCGAGATCGGTAGAGTAATTTTTAGGTTATGTAATGGGTATAGACACCCTCCGCGATCCCGGCGGAGATAGGCCTACTTCAGGGAAGTGACCCTGCCCACGCGAGCCTTGCTTTCTCCCTCACGTCCAAATTACCGAGGAATTCTACACGTCCAAAATCCCTAGATCCTGCAAAAAACCCACATCAAATCCATGCCTACATCCTCCACTGGCCAACACGCAATAGCAAGCGCGGCCTTGTAAATGCCAATATCCCTCCATAAATGGAGGAGGCTTATGTCCAGCAGTGGACCCTGAGACGAAGAAGAAGAATGGGTATGGTTGAGTTGAATTGTACAAAATATCCTCCAGTTGAGCTTCGGTCAAACATTTCTTCACATAATCGGTGAAGTAGGACACAAACCACTCGTAGGCTGTACCCAATTTTAAACAGAAACGAAAATGTAATATAAGTGTCTGAAGAGTCGTGATCAAAGAATACGGGGAAGCCCAGAAGTTTGACTGGCTGACAAAGTAGCAAAGTATATTCTAGGTCGCGCACCATAACAACCCAGAGTTGTTTATTGTTGTTTCAAATTTCGTAGCATTTCGCTGATAGCTGACAATGTTTTCCTGTTATTTGTGTCCGAATGAGTGATGTTTTCGGATAACGCTGATTATTGCCCATTAGCCAATTGCGAAATAATAAACAAACGAAATTGTTTAGCAGAACTTTTAATACTCTGTCAATTGTCTGAAAATCTATTGGTAACAAGTTAAATATGGATTTGCAATTGCTTCAGGAAGAAGACCGCCATCATTAAAAAGTGAAATTAAAGTTTATTGTTATTGAAGAGTATTCTAAATTATTACAAATTTTTAGTAACAATGATGGTCAAGTATTGTCCATTTCGAAATTACTTTTACGTTTTCATTTATGTATACCTAATCGATTTTTATTAATCACTTGCTACTTGCGCTTGCGTGTAGGTTCCCCGGACGTGGGTTTATATATATATAGGAATCCAGGACAAAAAAACCCCCGGACAAAAAACCCCGGACATAAAGCCCCCAGACAAAAAACTCCCGGACATAAAAACCCCCGCACATAAAAACCCCCGGACATAAAACCCACCGGACAAAAAACCCACCGGACAAAAAACCCCATACAAAATTAATTATTTAAAATATAAGTAATGCAAAAAATAGTTGTTTTTGTCAATATTTAATCACTGTAATCAATTTACTTTATTTTTGTCAATATTTAATCACTGTAATCAATTTACTTTACTAAACTAATACGAACTTTACAATCTAATGTTATTACTAATAGCATTTAAAAAGTTTTCAATATCACGTTCCCCCTCAATAAAATCGTTGCACAGTTGCTTTAGACGGATTTGTAAATTTTTGTATGCCTTCTGCTTACTAGCTAATTTTAGGATTAAAAGATAATTTTAAGTTTTTCTTGTTTGTGGCCATATATTTGAGCGTACAAATAAAAACGGATTCGCAGTGGCCTTTGGAATTTGAGTGCTTGTCTGCATTTGGTTCACACGCTGTGTGGTAATGACAGTTATCATAAATGCTTTTTGTCCACGCGAAAAAACCAATGTTAATTCACGCGGTGCCACTAACTAAACTGTATTTACTAATTTTTATCTAATTATTGGAACTATAAAAGTCGAAACGTTATAAATGATAACAAACACTAGCGTTGACGTTTGACACATCCTAACCTAACCTATGATTTGACAGTATTATTTATTAATCGTGTGAACCAAATGAAGACAAGCCCTCAAATTCCAAAGGCCACTGCAAAATCCGTTTTTATTTATACGCACGTTATAAATTTACACTGAATTCATACCCTACAAAACAGATTAAATCCGCGCTTGTTTTTTCGACGGCTTTTTTATCCTAAATTCTGTTTTGTGGGGGTTTTTTGTCCGGGGGTTTTTTGTCCGGGTTTTTTTTGTTCTGGGGGGTTTTTTGTCCGGGGGTTTTTTGTCCGGGGGTTTTCTGTCCGGCTACGGGTACAAATATGTGGCGGTAATTATTTTAACGGTTTATGTGGATTTGATAACATTAATTTAATATCAAATATCAAAATTCCGATAGAATTTGTCTAAAAATCCATTTTACATCTATGGTTTTTTCCTAATACATGAACTCTATCATTTATTTGGCTTCTGTAAGAGCAAAATTAGTATTTCTATTACAGCTTCACTCTGATGGTGCCCTAATTGCTCATATCTTTATTTTTCAATTAATAAATTAAAAAGATGGGATACTGGTTTGTTTTTGTTGACACTCTGTATATTTAGTTCCTTTGACCATTGTCGTTAAGTCAATCGCCACATATCACAAGTGTTATTGCAAAGCATACAAGAGCAGTTTATGAAATTGAAGGCATTGATAGTTTTTGTGGATTTTGAGTAAATAATACAGGGGGGGGGGGGGCGTTTGTTTACTTCTTAAACAAATGTTAATTCAACCCTGAAAAAAAGTTTGCAAATTTAACGATTACAACTCGCATGAAGCTTGTTTTAAAGGGACCAAGGTTATTACTGTTACTCTTTGCGGTCTTTTTTGGAAAACAGCTTGACCGATATAGCTGAAACCCTGGCCACGGATTACGCACAAGCTTAATTGGCGACGGAGCTCATTCTAAACTTGAACTGCGCGCTTGGAACGTCGGTACAATGCGAGACATAGCAGTCGTAATAGTAGTAGCACCAGCTTGTGGGTTTAATCATTGCATTTTAACAAAAACCGCCCCATTAAAAGAAATATTCAGACAGAATATTATGGTATTATCGTACATTGTACAAATATCGCCTTATTTTAAATAAAATTTTCCATATAAACAGAAATAGGTATTTGTTTGTGTATTTTATGTAATTTGAATTAAAGCAAAATACATTTCCACGCACCCGCATAGAGCAACATTAATCTCTTTCCATTAATGGGAATTTTAGAAAATGTATATATAAAAGTTTTCCGATGACGTTTTTATGTACGGCAGGCGGCACAAATAATGCCGCTATAGGTAGTTGTGTTGTTTAGGCAACACGGTTTTCATTGTATTGTTAGCCGTGATGTGACAGCTAAGGCTGGCGTTTACTTAAAACTAACTTCAAATGTTTGTATATAGGGTTGTCTAACCACCAAATATAATTTTGTTGCTTGTTCTAGGCGTACGCTTGCACATTTGATTAAAAATTGTCGTATGGCATTATTTATTTCAAGTGTAGTTGCCTAAAGTAAAACCTAATAGCACAATTTAAACAAAAGTCATACCTAGCTAAGTATATTATTTTTTTCCCATTCATTTGTACTAACTCCCCTTCCCCGGAACCGCTTTCGCATTACTTCAGGGAGATGTGGGCGTCCCTTACATACTAGCCATTCATACAACGTGTACGCTAAACTTAACTCGTCTCAGCCGGGGTTCGACCACGCGGCCGATCGGGCCGTATTTCACTGTGATCTCGATTGACGGCGCGTATTCGCACTGCCCCATCGAGGTCCCAAGCTAAATATTACCAGAGGGTACCGTTAGTTCTGTAATGTTTGCAGTCAATCTACGAGGAGTTTTTTTTAAATAAGGTCTGTTTTTTAATAAGAAGAAAAATACTGTAAATATCATTAAAATATTTTTTTCCATATTCTACATTCTTTTTTCTACTTTTCTACATAATTTCCATTTTTGTTCATCGCAAAGACCTGATTAGACCTTGTGTTTGTGCCTTGCATTGTCATGGAGCAACATCACACCGGAGGACAGTAGGCCACGCCGCTTGTTTTGTATGGCACGCTGGAGTTTTCTCAAGGTCACACAATACGCATCAGAATTGATTGTTGTGCCTCTCGGCATAAAATCCACTAACAAAATTCCATTCCTGTTCCAAAAGACAGTTGCCATGATCTTTCGTGCTGAAATTGTTTGGCTTTCACTTTGGTCGGCGACGATGCGTGTCGCCATTTCATTGACCGTTGCTTGGACTCGGGATGTGTAACGATGTGGTCCAACAATTCATTTCCTTCCCGATTGTATCGAGTCAAAAGCGATAAAGCACAGTCCAATCTTTTGTTTTCTTGGCAGATAGCAGTCTTTGCACCCACCGAGAACACAATTTTCGATAATTCAGTTTCTCTGAAACAATGGTGTACAAAACTGACCTTGAAACCTGCGGAAATTCAATTGATTTGATTTGAAATCGTAAATCGAATTTAGTTGTCCACATCATGAACCAAATCTTCAGAAATCAGAGGTCAGCCAGGGCGTGGCTCATCATGCACATTAACCCGCCCGTCCTTAAAGATTCTCACCATTTTCAAACTTTGCTGTCACTCGTAGCATTATCACCGTAAACTTCACAAATCTGACGGTGAATTTCCGCTGCTGCCAAGTTCTTTGCATCTCACAGTCTGCGGGCGACTAAATTTTCTTAAACATTATAAACTTCTACAGCTCAGCACACAGACAGACGATACGGATGCAAATGGCGTCTAAACGCGCGCAAAGCTTGCTGGGGGCAAACACGCAAGCGAACTGCGTGGATCGCGCGTCATTCTCACTCTCATCCGCTTATTTCCTCACGACGTGATACCTACATTCATCACTTATGTTTTTCACAATTA
Source organism: Limonius californicus (assembly GCA_014611495.1). NCBI lineage: Eukaryota > Metazoa > Arthropoda > Insecta > Coleoptera > Elateridae > Limonius > Limonius californicus. The sequence continues at coordinate 49,133 of JABXWE010001564.1, read as the reverse complement.
TGTAAAAAGTATCAATTCTTGTCGAACCATTTCTAAAGTTTTGTTACAAATACAATAAGATACAAATGCATCGATACTGATTCTGATAGATCTTTTAATGTATTTATCTACTGGCAGAAAGCTATTTTAATTTTTGTTAATATAGCCTTTGTCTCAAATAAATGGAAATAAATTATATGCAAGATATTACTAAGTGTAAACGTCAGCAGTGGCGGCTCGTGAGTTAAGAAAGAGGGTGGGCACAAGAAAAAACTTACCTATTTTTTGTACATAAAATCCATTCTCCTATTTTTCATGCTGGAAAAGACGTCTATGACTTTGTTGTCAAAATCCGGGATAGACTGGACGAACTTCTTTTCTATTGATAGGACCGCCAAAGCGTTCAGTCGATCTTTTTGCACACAATTAATTTCCATCATTGAACAAACGTTGACTTTAATTGGGGAACAATCTGCTCGGTGCCCCATTCGCCTGGTATATCGCGTATAGCGAAGATAACCGATAGCCAACCGAATCACCTCTACATGGGGAACAAATCAGAGCGTTCCCCGGAAAATAGGTTTGAGCTTGTTAGCCGCGCTTGTGGTGCGGAAGGAAAATTTGATACCATCGTTAAAATAATTAAATTAAAATAATGCACTGAATTACATGCGAATTTCTTTCTGTGTTTATCTTGGTGGTTGGGTGGGCACGTGCCCTTGTGCCCTTTAGTACAAGCCGCCACTGAACGTCAGCCCTAAACAGTGAGGGTAAAAAGAGAGCCACTGTTACGCAACAGCCTTTGTCATTGTATATAGCTTGTAAAACGTGTTGCATATACAAATGTCATTAATTGTGTCGTTGACTGTATCTACAGACGTAAATTTTTTTTTAATTCCTTCATATTTACAATCTGTTATATACAGTCAAAAAGTAAATAAATGGTATGTTAATAAATAGATGTCTTGTAGAGAACAGTCCATTGATTGTTCTCTTTTCCTTATACATTACTTAGTAATTATTTAATGTAGACGTAAGTTAATAATTTTTCAAATACGAATGTCTGGTTGTGTTTTAATCATTTGGTAGATCTTGATCCTGTTTACAAAGGTTGAATATGTGGAGTTGAAGGAAAATTTTAATAGATATAATTAAAAATAAATTTATTTTAAAATCGTCGCCTTATCGTACGTTTTGCTTACTCGGTATATAAAGTACCTTCTCAACCACACGAGTTGAAAAATATAGATTTCCAAAGTTATAACCATGGATTTTATTGTGTATTATTTTCCCGTTTTTTTTTTTTTTTTTTTATTAAATGTTTTATTTTTTCTGTTTTTAATAGTATGTTTATTTATGTTACAGTCGCACATCGTTCAGTAGATAAGGCAAGCACAACAATGACAGGTGTGTTTCGAACCATTGTGAAAACGGAAGGTGTATTGGGATTATACAGAGGGATCACCCCGAACTTCATCAAAGTGATGCCGGCGGTCAGCATAAGTTACGTCGTATATGAATATTCAAGTCGATTACTGGGCGTTAATATGACGTGATGCAAGCACATTCTAGGATCCAATTTTATTTATTGCCAATCCATATTTAATTCCTTCTCAATAATCCTGGGCCTCCAGGAAGCAAAGATATCTCTAGCAATTTTGCTGTACCGCAATGTTGCATTAGTTGTTTATTTATTTATTTTGTACTCTTAAGTAAGATTTACTATAAGCTTAAAAAGGCTTGTTATTTTTTTTAGATATTGAACTTTTTGAAACTCTCTTTGTATTTATACCTACCTAAACGTGTTGTGTATTCAGCCTGTTCTCTTCATAAACTCGTAAACGCTAACGGAAAACTCAGTAGCTAATAAATGTATTACAAACGCATTCATGTAAATGTATTCCACGATAGATATCGGAAAGAGATTGAAAGGTGAGAAAGATGTGATGTACTTAATATTTTAATATATTGTATTTATTATAAATGTATTTCTATACAACATAAAAAGTAATAAACCGACTCTTCTAATGTTTTCCTGGTGGTAAGTGTTTTGCTGCGGCTTTGTCCAGAATCCATGTTACAGTTCCCGATGTTGGTTTCACGATATTTACTGGAAAATCTTCTTTATCCACAAGAACTCTCTGAAATATTAATTCAATTGTTATGATAGATACAAAATTGGGCACTGGTCAAGAATATAGGTCCCAAACCATGTTCTAATTTATGTTATAATTAGATAATGTAAACATTTGCTAACCTAAGGTAACCTAATCTAACCTAACCTGACTAGTACCAGGTTAGGTTAGGTTAGGTTAGGTTAGGTTAGGTTAGGTTAGGTTAGGTTAGGTTAGGTTAGGTTAGCAAATGTTTACATTATCTGATTAGAACATGGTTTGGGACCCATATTCTTGACCAGTGCCCAAAATTGCAACTTTCAAACTTATACATTATAAATTATAATAGTAATAATACAAATATTATGAATATTCTCTAATGACAGGATTTAAAAGAGATGGTGGTTCAAGTATAAACTTTGCAAAGTCTACCACCACGATATTTAGAAGTCTGAATACATATTTCGGTAACTAAGCTGTCATCTTCAGTAGGAGCAACGAAAGCTTATTGAAGTTCCATTGTTGACTTGTTGATAATTGATTTATAGAATATATAATTTTGAAAAACTCCTTATTACCACGATATTTAGAACCCCTAGGTATGTATTTTAGCAACTAAGTTTCCATCTTCAGTAGGAACAATGGAAGTTCATTGAACTTCCATTGTTGACTTGCTGAAGATTGATTGATAGAACGGACATGGTGGTTTCAAATATATAAAACTTAGAAAATCCCATCTAAATAAATATTTCGGGAATTTAAAGTTGCCATCTTCAGTAAGAACCATGGACGTTCGTTGAACTTCTATTGTTGATTTTGTAAAAAATGATTGATAGAATGGAGACGGTAGTTACAGTATGCATAACTTTGAAAAACCCATTTACCATCACGATCTTTCGAACGCCTAAATGCGTATTTCAGCAACTAAATTGCCATCTTCAGTAGGAAGAATGAAGTTCATTGAACATCCATTGTTGACTTGCTGAAGATTGATTGATAGAACGGACATGGTGGTTTCAAATATATAAAACTTAGAAAATCCCATCTAAATAAATATTTCGGGAATTTAAAGTTGCCATCTTCAGTAGGAACCATGGACGTTCATTGAACTTCTATTGTTGATTTTGTAAAAAATGATTGATAGAATGGAGACGGTAGTTACAGTATGCATAACTTTGAAAATCCCATTTACCATCACGATCTTTCGAACGCCTAAATGCGTATTTCAGCAACTAAATTGCCATCTTCAGTAGGAAGAATGAAGTTCATTGAACATCCATTGTTGACTTGCTGAAGATTGATTGATAGACCTGAGAGGGTGGTTTTAAGTATATAAAACTTAGAAAATCCCTTTAACAACCATTATATTTGGAACACCTAAATAGATATATCGGGAGCTTAAAACTGCCATCTTCAGTAGGAACCATGGACGTTCATTGAATTTCTATTGTTGATTTTGTAAAAAATGATTGATAGAATGGAGACGAAAGTTCTAGTATGTATAACTTTGAAAAACCCTTTACCACGACTGTATTTAGAACGCCTAAATACGTATTTCAGCAACTAAGTTGCCATCTTCAGTAGGAAGAATGAAGTTCATTGAACCTCCATTGTTGACTTGCTGAAGATTGATTGATAGATAGAACGGACACGGTGGTTTTAAGTATATAAAACTTAGAAAATCCCATCTAAATAGATATTTCGGGAACTTAAAGTTGCCATCTTCAGTCGGAACAATGAAAGTTCAGTGAACTTTCATTGTTGACTCTGTGAAGATTGATTGATAGAATAGACCGTGGTTTTAATTACATAAAACTCCTTTAACGATCATTATATTTAGAACATTAAATAGATTTTACGAGAACTTAAGTTGCCATCTTCAGTAGGAACAGTGGTAGTTCATTGAACTTCTTCTATTGTAGATTTTGTAAAAAATGATTGATAGAATGGAGAGAGTAGGTCTAGTATGTATAACTTTGAAAAACCCTTTACCACGACTGTACTTAGAAAGCTTATATACGTATTTCAGCAACTAAGTTGCCATCTTCAGTAGGAACAATAGAAGTTAATTGAACTTGCATTGTTGACTTGGAGAAAATAAATTTGTAAAATGCAGATGGTGGTTCAAGTGTACAAAACTTTGAAAAATCCTTTACCACCATGATATTTAGAATGCCTAACTAGATATTTCGGAACTGAGTTGCCATCTTCAATAGGAACAATGGAAGCTCATTGAGCGTCCATAGTTGACTTGGTGAGGATTGATTGATAGAATGGAGATGGTGGTTCAAGTGTACAAAACTTTGAAAAATCCCCTACCACCACGATATTTAGAATGTCTAGGTAGGAATTTTGGGAACTGAGTTGACATCTTCAGTCGGAACAATGGAAGCTCATTGAATTTCTGCTATTGTTGATTTTGTGAAGAATAATTGAAAGAATGGAGACTGTAGTTCTAGTATGCACAACTTTGAAAAGCCCCTTACTACCATAATAGTTAGAACGGCTAAATATGTATTTCAGCAACTAAGTTGCCATCTTCAGTAGGAACAATAGAAGTTAATTGAACTTCCATTGTTGACTTGGAGATCGATTTGTAAAATGCAGATGGTGGTTCAAGTATACAAAACTTTGTATAATTCTTTGCCACCACGACATTTAGAATGTCTAAAGTAGGAATTTTGGGAACTGAGATGCCATCTTCAGTAGGAACAATGGAAGCTCATTGAACAGTCATAGTTAACTTGATGAGGATTGCTTGATAGAATGGAGATGGTGATTCATGTCTAGAAAACTTTGATAAAAAAATCTTTCAACACCATGATATTTAGAACGTCTAAATGGGTGTTATTGGAGCTAAGGTGCCATCTTCAGTAGGAAAAATGGAAGTCCATTGAACTTCCATTATTGACTTGGTAAGGCTTGATTGTTATAATGGAGACGGTGGTTAAGTATATAAAACATTGAAAAATCCCTTAATCACCTTGATATTTAGAACACCTAAATAGATATTTCAAGAACTTATATTGCCATCTTCAGTAGGAACTAAGGAAGTTCAGTGAATTTCCATTGTTGACTTGGCGAAGATTGCTTGATAGAATGGAGACGGCGGTACAGTATATAAAACTTTGAAAAAAAAACCAACAACACCATGATATTTAGAACGCTTAAACAGGTATTGTGGGAGCTAAAGTGCCATCTTCAGTAGGAACAATGGAAGAAGTCCATTGAACTTCCATTATGTGAAGATTGATTAATAGAACGGAGACGGTGGGCAAGTATATAAAGCATTGAAACCCCCCTAAATCACCTTGATATTTAGAACACCTAAATAGATATTTTGAGAACTTATGGTGCCATCTTCAGTAGGAACTAAGGAAGTTCATTGAACTTCTGTTGTTGACTTCATGAAAATTGATTAATAGAATGAAGATGGTGGTTCAATAAAAATTCAGTCGATGTTTTTCAACTTGGAGTGGACAAAAACAAAGGTTTACCAAGTTTCATTGAAATATTGTCGATGCTAGGGAAGATATTTTTACTGAAATCGCAATTTTCACGTCAAATCAAGAGCGAATTAGAATATCCACGATTTCTTTGCAAATTCTCGATTGCCATGAAGAAGAAACTTTTCTCTAATTTAACCAACCGAGATCGTTTCCGACATACCAATGGTGCCCATCGAAAAATTAACCACCCTGTATAGTTTTTATTTCAATTGCTTTTTGTATTTGTAAGATTATTAAGATTCATTAGAAAACTGGGAGTAACATGAACAAGTTTTTTGGATACTTTGTACATAATATATTCGAAATATGAATCCTAGCCATTGTTAAATTTGTGAGATTAATTTATGGATGTTTCTGGCGTATTTGACTGAAAATTGACTAAAGAGAAAATAACGGAAGTTTTTAATTAATAAATAACTGCCTTGCATTTTGTTTCACTTCTCAATCTATTCATTTGTTTGTAAGTAGTTGCCATTATTGTGGTATTTGTTATTCCTCATACTTATATTTTGTATGTGTTCCAAGTACTAAATATAAAAGAATGGTTCAGTTGAACACTGGCTTAACGGTTGCCATCCATTGATGCACTTTACACTAAAACTCTGAGTAATTTTTGTACAGAGAATTGAAAACTGTTAGAAGAGGTCTATGTTCAAGTATGGATTAAAGAAGAAGAAGAACAAATGATGATCCATAGAATAATGTTCTGTAGTTACTGACATTGGAAATGGAAAATCCGGCGCCAATCAAGAATCCTGTATAACTCTAATACTGAATAGTTTGTATTAAATCTTGTTATATGGGTATTAATGTTTGGTTTAGCTTAACTGATGGTGGAAGTATTAGAATGATTAGTTTTAATTGGATATTGAGTATCTATTGGTTTTATTTGATCATGTAAACTCCGCTTCCTTCTAAAAACGGATTTTCTAACATGAGAAGTTGGAATTTTAAATATTTGTTTAATTATAGCATACTAAAATTTTAATTTCCTATAAATAATTACCTTAAAATATTGCTGTATCAGTTTCTCGCTACAATAATTACATATAATTATATATGAACGATATTACATACCTACATGTTTTTCTATTTGGCGTATATACGAAAAATACGTATAATAACTGGGCAAGAAGCAAGTTATTATCTTGCACGACTATATATACTTCTATTACTTATTGTTTTTGTAAAAATTTTGTATAAAAGTCGAATGTGGGATCCGGAATAATAATTTTTAAAACTTATTTTTATTTACACAATCATTTCATAGATGGCGCTCGCACAAACCATAAAATCGCACTTACCTTCACCATTTCGGCTTTACCTTCTCCTGCCATGGCAAAAACGCAATGTTTCGCATTATTTATAACAGGAAAAGTAATTGTAATCCTAGCAGGAGGTGGTTTGGGAGAATCTGTAATCGGTGCTACCCAAACGGAACTTTCTTTAAGTAGTTTGTGTCCGGGAAACAAGGAACAAGTGTGGCCATCTGGCCCCATTCCCAGCAACAACATGTCGAACCTCGGCAGCGGATCCCTGAAGTACCGCGACATCTGCTGGATGTAGTCCTTCGCTGCTTCATCAGCTGGCAAGGTGAAAATGTAAGGTCATGGTGGCACCATGTTATTGTTTGCGCGGATTTACCTGAAATTCCTTGCTTAATCTGAACGAATTGGTCCTCGGTTAAGGAGACTTTTCCAATTAGGTCTTTCTGGTAAGCCCCGAAAGTGGAGTCAGGGTCATTTACGGGAACTACCCGTTCGTCATTAAAAAATATCTTCCATTTGCTGAAATCCGTCTTAATTTTCGGTAGGCCAAGTTTCAGGAAACTTATGAGAGATCCACCTGTTGCACGTTTAAAGTACAACAAAATTGTAACGAAACTGTTTGGTTTTATTTACGCATACCTGAAACTCCAACGAAGAACGCGTTGTGGTCTTGTATCGATTCGTTCGAAACTTTTTCTATTAATTTAGCCAACTCGACTCCTAATTCCGCTTCCGTTTCGGTTACAATTGTGGACATTATAGGGCCGTTGGTTGCAGCAGCAAATTTTGCGGTTACTTCGAACACAAACACAGCGATGGTACTTTGGGTCCGCTTAGAGTTTGAGGAGGGGATTATTAAGTCCGGTGACGTTATCAAATAGTTGAATTATGGAGTGGCATAGATAAAGGATCAATACCAAGTCGTACAGAAGCGGGTAATCGGGTGAATTTGAAGTGGCAGCATGCGATCAGTTGATTTTAAGCGCTGCAGTTCGAACTGACCTTGCCCTTGTTCGAAATAATATATCAGATGTCTGTTCTAAACGATTGCATTCGATCTGCTCATGGTCAAAGTAATCAGTTCTGAAATCAAAGAATAAAGTTCTGCATTTTAATCAATTAATCGGATCGGAGCTTCGATATTTTTCAAATAAATGAGTAGGTATCGATTATTTAATTTTATTATACGATTAAAAGATTGCTTGATTAATCGATTGTAGGGTAACTGCGCCAGCAGTCAGCCCTTTAAGTCGATTACAAATTAATATGTTTTGTTGTAAATGGCATTTATCTATAATTATTGGACAAAACAGATTTAGTAGTGCATTATTTTTTTTAATTTAAATACCTTATTCTACTTAATGTTTAGTATATTCTGAAAGAAAATACAAAATATTCAGATAATACTATTTTTACAGTAGTCTGCCATTAAAATTTTATATTCAGCCTCCTATGTTAGGAGCGTTTTTGTTGAACGTTTTTATTCAACTCGCAAATAAGTTTGTTTCAAAAAAACCAAGCTTCACATATTTCTTGTATACTTATCGTAAGGTTAGAGTGTTGGAGTTGACCATTGACAGACGAAAGTCGCAAATAAGGGACACCACATATGGAAACATGTGTTCACTCCGTTGAACGGGCAGTTTACTGGTAACACTGGTAACACTTGGATGGAATAATTAACCCTTTATTTGGTTCGCTCAGGTGATTGGTAACTTCCACATCATTGTCCATTAGATAATTACTTCTGTTTTAAAACCATTTGAACACCTGAAAACCAGTTGCACTGGCGCACTCTCGAAAGAGTCAATAGGGGAGGAGTACCCTCCAACTATGTCTCTGTGACACATGTTTACTTGTTTAGAACGTGTATGTTACAGGATTTTGGAGTTTACTGCCCCAATTTGCGAAAGGTGCCAATAAGGGAAGGAATACCATCATCCACCTATGTCTCTGAGACAACCGTGCGAATTGCTAGCACGAAACATGTAACACAGGATTCTGGAGTCTACTGCCCCTAGAAGTCTACTACCCCTAGGAGTCTACTCCCCCTTGCAATTCCTATCACCCAATCATATTCAATCACTAGTGCACTGTAATAATTACCTAGCTACATTCATAACGCATGCAACCCCAGCAAGATGCCAAAACCATCTCTGATCTCAAATATGGGCTTTCTTCCGTCCGCCCTCTTACTTAAAACGTCTGTTCCATATTTTCATCCTTTTGAGGCCAAGAATGCGACCATAGAATTCTCAATTAGTTACGCACACGTGGCAAATGTTGATTTTATTCAGATATTGTTACACTTTAAAGGAACAGTTTACATTTATTTATTTGAATCACCAACACCTAACTTGTATTTTGAAGCATTAAAAAATTCTATAAGAACATGTTAGGATAATTAATAGAAAAAAATGGCGTTACATTTCGTTCTACAAATTTTTAGAAAATAGGAGAGAAGTGTGTACCTTGGGACACAAAAATGTAAATGCTTCTAATAATTTTATTTTTTACTGAAAGCAACTCATATCATAGAGATACATGTTTGCACTAAATGTCTCTTAAGTTATGACAAAAAACTGTACAAGGATCCATTAAGATCAAAATACTGAAGATTTATAAAAAAAATAAGAAATGTCCCAAGGTACACTAACCATGTGTACCTTGAAACGCACAAACATACAATTTATTCGATATTATAAGATATCAAATCGACGTGAAAAACCATTTGTCGGCGTTTTCTTTCCGTCCCTCCAGTTGTAGAAGGACATGGTAACTTCATAATGACTTTGGAAGTTTGTAATTCATATACAGTTTCATCGTTGCATATGAATTTATTTATTCCTACCTTCTTGAGATACTTGACTTCTAATTTTTCTGCTCTACCGAACTCCACATCTTGTAAACTGTCATCTGAATCAATATTTGGTTCTTCATCCTCTTCTGAACTACTGTACTACTCTTTTCACTTTTTGTATCTTCTTTGCCATTATTTTCTGATTTCTGACTTCTGCTTGCTGTTCCATTTCAGTTTTTTCAGGTGTATCGGTTAATATTCTGCACCCACCTGGTTTTCTGCCGCCACGGTTGGAATTCTTCCTAGCCTCTGTTTTTGGGAATGGTCTTATCTGTTCAGGACTCACAAATACAGAAGCAGCAGACATATTTAAAGGAGATATAGAAAGCTCATCTTGATATGAACTTGCCGTGGTAGAGGGTCGTGCATCCGCAGTTGAAGGTCCATCTTGTAATTGTGATGGGGTAGAATTTCCAACAGGAGGCGGTTCGATAAGTCGCCTATCCCTTACATAAGAGCTGAGAAATGCATGATCTGCAAAATTGTTGCTGTTCAACGGAGAGATGCCAGCTACTTCAAAACCTGGCTAGATATTCTGTGAAGTGAATGCTCTAGGGTAGGCTTTGCCCACATATTCTGCCACATCATAAATAGTCCTAGGTTTGGCAGTATTATCTACTAAGCAGCCACTCATTGCATGCAGTATTGTAATACTTCTTCAATGGTCCGAATACTGTCCGGTCTAGTGGCTGCAATTTGTGGCTCGTGTGTCGGGGCATGGTTAGCATAACGACTCCCATCTTTTTTGCATAGTTCAAACTTTCCACTGAGATGTGACTTTCGTGATTATCTAACACGAGCAATATTTTGTTGGTATCAGTTGAGTTTGCGTGTTGAACTAAATGACGCAAAAAAAACCATAAAAATGTCTGAAGTTGACCACCCACTTGGATTCGCTGTTCCTACACTACCAGTGGGAGCACCTTTCAACATATGGTTCTTGAAATTTACTCGTGGGAAAACAAAAACAGGGGGTATGGAATTTCCAATGGCGTTAATAGCAGAAATTAGTGTGATATTTGTTCCTTTTTCGGCGGAAGTAATAGTTGCGATTTGCTTTGTTCCTTTTGGTAGCTAATATACGAACTGGGGTATGAACTGTTGAGATTCCGATTTCATCCATATTGAAATAACTTTTTCGGAGGCGTATCTTGTAATGCTTGGTGCGATTTTATGAATGAGGAGAGCGGTAGGTCATCATCACTTGAGTCGTGTGCATTTTCAGGCTCCATGTCTGGAATCGCTTGAAATGACTGCACTACCGATGGGTTCAACTCAAGAACACAAGTTGAATCGTTTGCAAATCTCTACTTTACTGCAGCGATATGAGAGAGAAGGAGATGCATTTTAGTGCAAACATGCAGTGGTGTCACACCACATTTCCAAAGCCAAGAAAATAAAAGATGTGTTTTCAGATGGTAGCAGAAGTATTAGCAACACCTGTTTGGGATTCTCAAAGCGTGTTCTTGGTTGATTTTCTTACAGAACGTCGTACAATTAATGCTATTCTGTATGCTTTCTCCAAGAGAACTCTCGTCCTCATACCGCTGCAAGAACAATTTAAACCATAAATAAACTTCGGTGAACTGTCTTCCGCATGCAACATACAGTCCTGATCCTTATTCTCGATTTTTATTTGTTTGGCCCAATAAAAGAATTTTTGGCCGGATAAAGGTTTCAGTCAAATAACGACGTCATCGAAGATGTTCAAGAATGAATACTCATGCAGTCTTATAAAATATACCAACTGAAAAGTATATTACCCGAAACATTTTTTTAAGTCACATAAGAGTACCTACTTACCTGTTGACAATTGCTCTAGTGTCATGTTGTGGCAATCATTATCTCAGAGACATACATGCACTATCAAACCATAACAGAGGTTGGATGTTTTATTGATGGAAATACGCATTTTGATGAATATTTTTCCTATGAAATCTGATGTATTACCAGCATGGTTATTGAGATTCCTAGAGACCTAGATTCTCAGGTTCCTAGATTCCTAGACACCTAGATTTCAAGATTCCGAGATTCTTGTATTTCGCAAATCCTAGATACTGAGATTCCTAGATTCCCAGATTCATAGATTCCTGAAATCCTAGATTTTTAGATTCCTAGATTTCTATTTTACAAGAACTCGATTTCCCGAGATTCCAAGATTCCTAGATGCTTAGATTCCTAGACTTTTAGATTCCCGGATTCATAGGTTCCTGAAATCCGAGATTTTTAGATTCCTAGATTTCTATTTTACAAGAACTCGATTTCCCGAGATTCCAAGATTCCTAGATACTTAGATTCCTAGACTGTTAGACTCTTAGGCTCTCGGACTCTTGAACTGTTGAACTCTTGGACTCTTTGGACTGTTGTACTCTTAGATTTTCATATTGTTAAGAAGCTGTAATACTTCACTGCTGAGGTGGTGGTGAGGACTGCTCGTGATATCTTCAGATTCTGATGTGCTGTCATTCCATACATACCATGGCGACGACTGCATTAAAAATATTTACTGGGGTTGGAACTACTCCAGATAGTCAAAATTCGTAGTTAGGGTGTACAATGGGCCAAACATGGCCTGAGTACATAGAGATGCTTGGCAAACCGCGTTGTAGGTTCCGTTGAATCAAACAACAATAATATTGTTTAGGATCTTGTTTTGGAATTTTTAGATTTTGGTTACATCGATCGTCTTTGCACATCCTTATATCTATGTATTTGAGATCTATATGTTTATATTGTATTGTGTATTGATAATTGAAATCTCCTTCCTACTAGTCAAAAATTTCATAGTACTGAACGTTAAGTTCTTCCTGCTTCTTTTAGGAGCACTCCTTCTTTTGAGTTTTACGACAATGTCTCTATCCAGGTGTTCAGTTGCATTACCATACGGGATGATATTACCATTGATTGCTATCAGATTATGTTCACCATATTGTTGGTGAAGTTAGCCTTTATTTATTCCAATTCGCCACCTTCTGGTTGATGCGTTTTTAATGAGACTTCCTATTTGTAGCTCCCTCACTAATGTCTCCAACTGCATGAATCGTTGTATCATCAGCAAATCGTATTATAACTACATTTTCACTTCTTAGTATGTCACAAGTGCAGATTAGGTAGAGGATTGATCTAAATATGCTTTTCTGTGACACACCTGCGTTGATTTATTTCGTAGTGGAAAATTATTCTCCTGTTTCAATGCAAGCATCCTTCCACTTATATAGGATTGTAGTACTACGCCAAACTACGTCAAAATATCGTGAACAACATTTTTTCTACACATACCAATGGTATGATACCCGTGGTTTATTTTTCATGACGCTGATGCCTAAATACTAAATAAGTATGATATTTTGTTTACTTTCTTTAGTGACTCCTTTTAAAATTACTAGCGAGATTTACATCTTCTAAGTCTTCATTTGAATGAAATACCTTCTCCAAATGCGCGGTAAAAGCTTTAGTTTTCTGATTATTGTTTTTCATCCAGCTAACATGTGTAGTACTTTTGGAGATAGAGGCCTAACTGACCTTTCTTGTTTTTGTGGGTTTTCGCGGAGAATAGTCAATTTTCGGGTCGCTATTGATAATATCAATCTCCAGCTCTACTTTATATCTCTTTTTCATTTTCTTCGTGCTTTACTCTTTTCCACAACTGGATCCCTGATTTCCTTGTAGCTGTGGATATCTTGTAATTTTTTGGATACTCTGCATTGAGTGTTCACGCCTCTAAATGGTATTTTTTTTAATATGGTGCAGCTCAGAATGAATCAAAACAGGTATTAAGGTAAGACTTAATTTTTGTTCAAACCTCAAGTATCTCTAATGAAGCGTGTAAAAGTCGGTGCTGCAACCCACCATGCACGAATTCTCATTTTGGCCTTGGAATTCGTGGAGTCACAGTGCCAGTCCTGTGGCGTTTCTATAGTTTGGATTCAACATTAAACTGTAGGTCTCCTCCCACTGAAGAGAAGCACATGGCGGAAAGGAGGCTGGTTTCCAGCAATATGAAGTGCTACTTGTTGCAATTCTTATTTTTCACAGAAAGATATGTGTAAAAGACCCCCAATCTTCGATTGCGATAGTCATTCTGGTAGTAGAGGAATTAGATTCAAATGAAACTATTAAGTGGATAATAATAAATACTTTAATTATTTACGTAATTATTTTCCATCGATCGCTTCATTATTTTTAAAGAGTTACAAATTGTTCTTATTGTTCTATAATATAGTAGATTTACGAGGGAAGCCTTTTACGTTTTTACAAACGACCACTATAGAGATGTGTCATTGTTATTTACGTAAAATTTGACATTTGTGCAGAATTTTGCCGTGTGTCCGTCAAATGATGAATTTTGTGAAGGTCGACCAAAATCGGCTGTTCCAAAAAACATCGATGTTGTGCGCAACATGATTGACGAAGATCGGCATGTGACTTACAGTGAGACATAGGCATCCTTAGGCATATACAGGGACTGCAGTACATTCGATTTTGCAGGAACATTTACTCCGCATAATTTGACCGAAGCTTAAAAAAAGGCTCATGTTAATTGGTGTAAGGTAAAATTCGACGGAGGAACTGCAAAATCCGCAAACGACATCGTAACAGGTTCACCAAGCACTTCCAAGAAAATGATAGCTTGTTTTTTTGGATGTACTGGACATGTCGCAACCATTCCTTTAGAGGATCGAAGAGCAGTTAACGCTGAATGGTATACAACAATTTGTTTGCCAGAAGTCATCGACGAAATTAGGAAAAACAACCGAAAACGTCGCATCATTATTCATCATGATAATGCCAGCTCTCACACAGCAGCACGTCAAAGAATTGATTATTTGAAGGAGAAAAACATCGAATTAATGTCTCATTGTCCATATTTGCATGATTTATCGCCTAACGACTTCTTTGTGTTCCCGAATGTCATCATCATCATCTGACATGCAGCTGACTCGAGGGTCATTCCTGGATTACGCCAGGCCCACCCCATGCCAGTAGATGGGAAGGAATTAATGGGATAGGGTGGGGTGTTACACCGCGTTAGCATGCCTGCAATGTATACCGCAAAGCACCGCTGCTGCAACACCGGGTAGTTAGTAAGCTACGCATCAATGGGATTTTGAGTACGTAACCGGGACCGTTATGCGATTATGCATTTGACCCTAATAAACTTTGGTATCAAAGTTTCATATTTTTCGTATCTCTTTTCTATCTATTGTTCTAAGGTAACAGATTCCACCTATCTTAGTTTCCTAATAAATAATACTTAATATTAGCCCCAAATCGTACTATTTCCACTTAATTTTAATGTTGACACTCGATTCTTCTTCCTTCTTTTCCATTCTTCCCCTGTGCAGTTGTCGGCTAGGAGTCCATCGTTTTCTTTCCCACTGGTACTTGTTTCGTTCCTTCTCCTTTGTTTTCCCCTTCCTCACTCTCTTACTGCTTCTTCTTCTTCATTATCCTGTTCTTCTTCAGTCGATTCTTGATCGGATTCTTCAATCAGTGCGTATACTCTTCTTACCTCTCTTCGGATATCCTCTTTTCTTCGTGCCCAGTCCTGCCATATCTCTTTAGGTATGGCTGTGTTTTGGATGTCCCTCTCCAATTTTGGATGTCCCTCTCCAATGATATATTCCACGTGTAGCATGGTCTTCCGATCTTTTTTTCTTCTGTTTGCATGGCGTACGCTTGCTGTAGAGGATGGTTGGCAGGTCTTCTTAGAATATGTGCCCAGTATTTAATTCTTGATATAGTGAGCCGTTTAGTTATTGTTTTCCCTTCTAGAATTCTCTGTGCCGTCGAAGTATTTTCTTTCCCCCTGGTTGGTTGAAGTAGTTTGAGTATTTTCTTTTCCATACTTCTAAGTGCCATTCTGTTGGCTTTCGTGATTGCGGTGGTTTTCAATCCGTATAAAGCAGTTGTGGTTATGATGGAATTGTATATTATCTTCTTTATTCCGTTTGGTAGTTTATGTTGTTGTAGGAGAGGAAGAATCATATGTGTGGGTTGGTGTGCTTTGGTTATTCTTTGGTTTACTGTCTCCGGTCTTGCTAAGGAATCTGGGAGATAAACACCTAGGTACTTGAGTTTGCGTGTTTGTTTTAGTTCCCAGCTCCCTATTTTCAGTATGTTATCGGCTGCTCCTCTAATTCTTTCTTTGTCTGGGGCTCTTACCATCACTTCGCATTTGCTGATGTTTATTTCTAATCCTGCCTCGGTTAAGTTTGCTATCAGCATGTCCAAAAGTCTCCCGCGTCTTCCTTCTCTTCCGCTATAATTGGTAGGTCATCCGCATAGGCAAGAATCTTAGGCAGGTTAAGATTTTCTTTGGTTGGTGATGGTGTCGTCAATTGTGAAGCTGTTTTCTGTAGGACCTTGTGCAAACTCATCGTGAATAGTCTGGGCGAGGGTAGGCATCCTTTCTTAACCCCTTCCGTTTTCTTATGTACTTTTATTCTTGGCCCAAACCATTGCATCATCGTATTTTCCTGTAGACAGGCTGTAATTACCCGGTTGATGATATAGCTCCTGAGTCTTTCAGGGCTTTGAGCAGGGACGAGTGCTGCATGGTGTCGAATGCTCTTGTTAGGTCTAGGGCTACCAGTACCGTTTTTCCTCCTCTCTCCATCTTTCATCCAGTATGCGTCTTGTTACATGTATGGTCTTCCACCGATCTGTTGCTTAGGAATGTTGCTTGGTACGACGGTATTTCTGGGGTTGTTTCGTCCAGTACTTTCAACAGGTGTTTTGCGTAGATTTTGTAGCCTATACTGCAAGGCTGATTTTCCTGTAGTCTTTCGTGCATTTCAGGTTTCTTACTTTTGGTAGGGGGATTTGCATGGTTGTGATCCATTCCGTTGGTACTTCGTTACTTATCTAGATGTCTTCTATCGTTTTACATACTATTCCTATGAAGGCTGTTGGGTCGGCTTGTAGCAATTCCACTTGTACCTGATCAATTCCTGGCGCCTTGTTTTTCTTCAAATAATGTATTATTTCAGTGAGTGACTTCTTTGTGTTCCCGAATGTCAAACAAAAAATGCGTGAACAGAGATTTTCATGACCTTAAGAAACTGTTAAAGCCTTCAAAAACCATGTTTTTGAGATACTAACTTCAGAGTGGAATAAATGTTTCGAGAATTGGTTTCAACGCATGCAAAAATGTATAAATCTTAAAGGCGAATATTTTGAAAAGCAATAAAACAATTTGCTCTAAAAAATTTCTCTTTCCTAGTTTTTGTAAAAACTTAAAAGGCTGTCCTCTTATTACAATTCAATAGATAGACAATATAACAGAAAACGTTACAATACTATATGATCAAAGTTTAAAGAAACTTTCTGTAATGCGTCTCATACGTTTCACTACTTGCGTTTTAGTAGATTTGTCGTACTGTACCGTGCAGAATAACAAAACGGATAAAGCATCGTTTTAGATTGCTTTGGGGTAGCATGAGAAAACAATACGCTCCTTAACCTCTGGCCCAAATTATAGATTTTTGTTTTTAAAATTTTGTGTAGAGCCTTAGTTCAAAAGCCGTGAATAAAAAGCAGTTTTAAAGCATCGATTATGCAGATGCGAACTTCCTTACTGAACTTTCCTTTTGTGAAGTGAATATTAATGGCTTTAAACTTGATTTCCGTTTAGGATGTAATGTAAAAAATATGAACCATAACATCATATACACAGTAAAGAGAAAGTATAGAGACAACGACATCGTTTAGGAGTAACTAACACTAATTAAAGTTTTTTGGAAAGTTCACATACACATAGTGATATTCCTTTGTCAAGTGTTTTAAGTTCAGATGTTATCCTAGGTTTTAATAAAAATTAATACATTATTGTTTAATATGCATTTAATAGAGTACTTTTTCTCTTAGTTGCAGTTTAAAATGGGAGTGCATATAATTTTTCGGGGAAATGCTATCGAAAGTGCTCCTAATTTAATACCAAAGCTGTGCTCCGTAATGGTACTGTGTTCACCTATTAAATATTGAGCAGGATGCTTCCATTTTATCATTAAAGTTGTGTACTAATTAATGGTACCGTGTATACTTGATTAAATAAAAAGCAGCCTTCTTCTATTTTATCATTAAAGCTGTGTAATGCTCAATAATTGCACAGTGTATGACTTATTAAATATTGAGCTGTGTGCTCCTATGTTATCATTAAAGTTGTATACTCAGTAACGGTACTGTGTGTGGTCCTTGTAAAAATTGAACTGTATATTCCTATTTTATCAATAAAACTGTGTTCTCTGCAATGCTATTGTATATGCCGTATTAAATAAAGGGCCGTATACCCTTAATTTATTATAAGAGTTAGATGTACTAATTTAATTATTACAACTGGAAGCTCAATAATTGTGTTGAGTTATAGGTTCTTATTTTATGTATAGACCTGTGCGTGCAGTAAAGGTTCTATGTAGTTTGTTAAGTATTGGGCTGTGTGGTCTTATTTTATTTTTATAGCTGTGTGCTTAGGAATGATGCATTGTGGAGCTAAATAAATATTGAACAGTCTGCTTCCAATTTATTATCAAATCTGTGGTCAGTAATGGTACTGTGTGTATCTAATTAAAGATTGAATATTATTCTTCTATTTTATCATTAACGCTGTGTGCTTAGTAATGGTTGAGTCTATACTTAATTGAATACTGAGCCGTCTGCTTCTATTGTATTATTAAATCTAGCTGTGTGATCAGTTTGGTACTGTGTGTACTCTTTGTAAATGTTGAACTGTGTGCTCCTATTTTATTATTAGAGCTGTGTGTTCTGTAGCGATAACGTGCATATCTAATTCAATAGAGGGCTGTTGTTCTTTAATTTATTATATGAGGCGTTTAAGTTTTATTATTACAGCTGGAACCTCAGTAATAGTGTTGTGTATACCTGGTTTACTTGTGCGTCGTTATTTTATTACTAGAGCTGTATGTGTGCAGTGAAGATATTATGTACTTTATTAAGTATTGAGCTGTGTGGTCTTATTTTATGGTTAGATCTGTGCGTACGGTAAAGTTTCTATGTAGTTTGTTAAGTATTGGTCTGTGTGGTCTTATTTTATTATTATAGCTGTGTGCTTAGTAATGATGCAGTGTGGAGCTAATTAAATATTGAACAGTCTGCTTCTAATTTATTATCAAATCTGTGGTCAGTAATGGTACTGTGTGTACCTAATTAAATATTGAATAGTCTGCTTCTATTTTATCATTAACACTGTGTGCTTAGTAATGGTTGTGTCTATACTTTATTGAATACTGTGTGTACTCCTTGTAAATGTTTTACTGTGTGCACCTATTTTATTATTAAAGCTGTGTACTATGCTATGTGCTATGTACCGATAACGTGCATATATAATTAAATAGAGGGCTGTGTGTCTTTAATTTATTATACGAGGCGTTTAAATTTTATTATTAGGGCTGGAACCTCAGTAATAGTGTTGTGTATACCTAGTTTACTTGTACGGCCTTATTTTATTACTAAAGCTGTGCGTGTTCAGTGAAGATATTATGTACTTTATTAAGTTTTGAGCTGTGTGGTCTTATTTTATGATTATAGCTGTCTGCTTAGTAATTGATCTGAGTGTACTTAATTCATTATTGAGCTGTATGCTGCTAAGTTATTGTTACAGCTATGCTCAGAACTGGTATTGTGTACCCTACTAAATATTGACCAATGTGTTTCTATTTTATTATTAATTGCGGTACTGTGTATACCGAATTAAATATCGAGCTGTACACTTCCATTTTGCAAATAAAAATGTGTGCTTATCAAAGTTACTGTGCATACCTGTTTAAGTATTGAATCGTGGGCTGCTTTTTTATTAATAAAACTATAATCAGTAATTGTACTGTGTATACCTATTTGCATATGCGCAGTGTGCTTCCAGTTTATTAGCAATATGTCCTCAGTAATGGTACTGTGTGTCCTAATTAAATATTAAGAAGCGTTCTTTTATTTTATCACTAAAGACGTGTGCTTAGTAACGCTACTGTGTATAGCTAATTAAATAAAGGTATGGGTGCCTCTAATCAATTATAAACGTTTATTCTATTACTATAGCTGGGAGTTTAGTAATGGTGTGGTGTGTACCTAGTTGAATTGTAAGTTCCTACTTTATTATGGGAGCTGTGTGCGTAGTAATGGTACTGTGTGTACTCAATTAAAATTTTTAACGTGTATTCAGTTGCTGTGCTGTGTGTTTACAAGTTGTTAGATAAGAACTATGAACGATAATTTAGTTATTTGGTAACTAACGTAATAATATTTGTTCCCGCAGCAAACGAAACCCTAAGTGTATTTGTTAAGATAATTTAACCAATATTTATATTAACTCAATCGATTACAGAAATTACTATAATTATTATTTGTTGGCTTATAGCGCTGTAAATTATGCCGTTTTGTGGTTTTAGAGCGTAATGGTGAATATAAATATTAGCTTCCTATTTATTCGATATCAAACTAAAAAGACTGCCGTTCGTAAAAGAAC
The DNA here is from genome assembly GCA_014611495.1 of Limonius californicus. Lineage (NCBI taxonomy): Eukaryota > Metazoa > Arthropoda > Insecta > Coleoptera > Elateridae > Limonius > Limonius californicus. The sequence continues at coordinate 28,926 of JABXWE010001564.1, read as the reverse complement.
TTTATACATTAGTCTAGTTATTGAAAATCAACATTATAAACAGAAAATTAGCGTCATCATACTTTTTTTCGTTCTGTACACACAATACAGCTAGCGAATTCTAAGAATTAACTTACCTAGATGAGGATATCTGAATTATTCCCGGGAATAACATGCTGGGCTACTGTTTTATTTTTAGAATTAAAAAGAAAAAAGTGATACTAAGCTTGTTATTACCAACTTTTTACTGCTTGTATTAACTTGGAGTCTAGTGGCTTGGAAAATAATATTTTATAGCCTGTTAAGCCGAATAAATTAACTGGCTAGCGACCGCACGAACGAGTAAGTAGTGATTAAATTTGTCATGCAAGTCTAAACGGTTGCGGATGAGTTACCTAAATGCCTGAATCGCTACATTTATAACTGATAAAGCACTGGAAGGAATACAGACTTAAATGGCCTGTTCGAACAATATCCGAAACGAATCAGATATAATAATCAACTATGGAAAGACTGTTTTCAATTTCATAAATAATAAATGTACAAGTTGATTATGCAGTATGGAATAGAGGTTCTACAGATCTTAATATTAATTTATTCTTCTTCTTGATCAAGTGCTTTATCTTTTACGTGACGTAGTGATCTTCTCTCTTATGTCTGTATTGCCCATTTAACGTGCCAAAGAAATAGGGGACCTACAGCTTAATGTGGACTTCGAACCACGGGAAGTGTAAACACTCCTACTTCAGAGAAGATTTACTAGACAATATACTCTGCTGGTTTGGCATTGCCTTGCGAAGGACAACGGTATTGGGAATTGAACTTTAGACTTTCAGCATAAAAGTCTAACGTGCTGACTTCTAGCTCACGATTACTTCATATACATTCATTATAAATGTAAATGAATATTATTTTGTCAAATTTAACTTCACTTTATTACTAAGCATTTTCTTTGATATGTGTAACAATCAAATCACAAAGTTTTATTATCAGTAAGCATGCCAACTGTGTAATTTTAGGTTAATATGGTGTTCAGAGTAGAGCGGGAAAAATATATTTTGGAGGCCTATTTTCGATCCGGAGAGTGAGACTAAAATGGTATTTGTCAGTATTCCTATCGTTCTTCTTTCAAGCAGTTCCAAGAGAAATTCCCCAACGTAGCAGTCCGTTTCCAAATTTTCAGGTAGCACGTACATCGTATTGTCGAAGGTATCACGACACAGACAGTACCTTCAGAGAAAAGTCTAAAAGCTTAAGGGTAAGACATTCTGGGTTTAGGGAAGACATTGTACAGGCTATTCAACAGCGGATGGATGCAAGTCCCAATAAATCATTAACATGTCTGTCTAGTCGAAAATGTAATGTCATAATGTTGTTTTTGTAACTGAGTTACTGAATATTTAAATACATAGAAGTACTGTAAATTCACCTATATAAAATGTCAGTCACTAATGTGATATTTTTCAGCGACGCAATATGGTTCCATGTACACCTACGTAAACTCCGGAAACTATCGTACTTGGTCAACCGAAAATCCTCATGTTCACACCCGCCTTAAAGTCCAGGTATGGCACCCAATGATTGTTGTTTGTTTCGGAACCTTAAAAAACTGTTAGAAGTTATAATTCAAGGACAATGGCGAATTTGTGGCAGCTCTCGAGGATCAGTTTGAACAGAAACCAAATAAATATTTTGTCACGCCTTTAACTTGTTTTTATTTTTACGCTAATATAGGTTGAGGTGAAAAATCAACCTCACAACTACGCCTCTGCTTAGGTAGGAAATTAACAATGTTTGACAGACGTTAGCATCCCGAAAATCCAATCGAACAAGGGGTAGGTTCCAAACAATTAATTTATAGGCGCCACCCAACTTATAATTTACTAACATCGTCCGAGGTGTAAAATGGGAAGTCGGACCCCAAGATAGATAATCACCTACCTTTATGTCCCCTATCTGTCCTTAGGTAGACTTAGCTTCAGATATTTCGACGTAAAAGAAAAAGACAAGTTACAACCAAAACCTCATTTATTTAATAACGTAGAACAACCCCGCAATTACAATTCTTCGGTATAACATTGTACACAGAAGTCCCAACTTTACGTTCACATAACCAAAATAAAAGAATTTAATTGGGAGAAACTCAAACAATTTGATGAAAATTATTGCGCTCACCAGAACAGATAATTTTAAATTTTTAGTGCACGAATCGTCGTAGGAGGCCTCCGCGGATCAGAATAATGCGTAAACATGAAGCGACCTAGGAAAGAAAAAGTTCATGCGGTAAAAACCTTGAAAACGCAATACAATCCCAACTATCGGAGTGCCCTATATATGGTGTACGTAAAATTGTTTCCCTAATAATATACTATGTAACGTGCGATTTCGACGCACAGTGTATATTGCGGAGTTGTTTCAAATTTAGGCAGGTGTTTAGCGCGCCTTGATATTTCAGGTTCAAAATTTTGGTTTTGCGCATGTTGAGTTTCAATGTCAACTGGAGTTTTAGAATCCTCGAGCAGACAGAATTATTCTGATACCTGTCAAGTCGTGTAGCTTGATTTCTTCGCGGTCAATTTAGACCAAGGATTTGTTCCTAATTTTGTTGAAAGTTCAAGTTTTAAGGGAATTCTTAACCTTGTGAGGTGTTAGTGAGATTTTCCCTGGTTTTTAACCAATTTATTACACCCTTGAAGAGGTTTTCTTTTGCCGATAAACATCTGTGGTAAGCTAAGGAAGTTTGATTCTAATTTGGTCGCTTTATTTAGTCTTGTGTTTTATTTAGGCAAATTTTGAGCTGCTGAAAAGTTCGTAACTACCGGAAAAATTTTGAGCTGCTGAAAAGTTCGTAACCACTGGAAGTTTTTTTCCTACGTCGTAGAATTTGAAGAGGTTTTCAAGTCGTATATTCACCACGGAAAATTTCAAGGCCAAATTCCAAGAGCGAATGTGAGCAACAACTGTCTGCTCAGGTGTGCGCTGTCATTGGAATTTCTGCATCAAAAAGGTCTGTTTTAAATATTCCTTTAAAAATTCAAGGACCCTGAAGATACTCCGACAGAATACGACTATTGTTTATACAATTTCAAATTATACCAATTATATCGAACTAATTTTATAACGAAGTAAATTTGTTCAAATTCAACACGTACTGTATTTTATAAATTTTGTAAACGGTCCGCATATTCCGAGTTTCTGATTTAATTATTATTGTTGTAATTATTCAAAAGGGAGGATATTGCGTGAACTTTATAATTTTTTTGTCAATGCGCTTATACCTCTACAGTAGGTAGTTAATTCTTAATTTACCTAATCGAGATCTCGTTTATCGTGAATTAGGCGGGTTACGTATTGATCAATCATTTTTGCGAAGCTATTTTGGGCTTCTTATTAATTTAGTCCTTATTGACGCACTATCGTTTTCTCAGGATTCATATGGTTCATATCATGTATTGTTAAATCAGACAGGGACGCTTGTGGTCTGTTCTTTAGTTAAACGATTTTTATATTTAATATTTGAGGCTAATTGGGGGCAATAAGTTTTGATATTTTATTGTAATTTGATTTACATTTAGTGATTATACTCGAGAATTACGCCAAGTATTTGTGTTTTATTGTGTCTTGTTGTTATATGAAAGACTTCAGCGTTATCAGTAAGGTAAGTCCGTTCTCTCAGGGAGATTCCTGTTTATCTACGTCATCTTCGAGACCAAGGGTTTATTTTTTTAAACAGGTGGCGCCTAGGCTTACTTCGAACCCCCCCTTCTTCGACTGTAGCTGTCGAACCCTTGTTCGAGATACCTGGACCTTACTGGAGTTGTCGTTAGAGATATTTTTTTTTTGTGTAGGAAAGTATTTCCTTCACGGTGTCGCCGTTCTTTTAGCTGGGCGTCACAACTACAATTGTACTAAATATCTAAATATTTCCTAAATTAGACCACAATAGTACAATTCAGTGACACAAAATCAATCTAAATTAATTCATCGGATATTAGAATTAAAGTTCAGGAAATTCAGACAGGACAAAATTTTTCTGTCAATAAATATCTCACCAGTTGATGGAACGGCATACTATAACAAAAAAAGTCTTCTTGACCGGGATAAATTCTAAATTGGAAATTGAATTGCTGGAGTTTCTGCTTTCCCTCAACTATAGGCAACGAACTCTTGTGTGTAGAGAACCCCAAATCGGGAAATGAATTCCAAATCTATAAACGATTTACAAAGAATTAGATCACTATTCACAAATATACATCCGGCAAGAACGACAATACTCAAATGTCCTATTTACGGAAACCGTCGTTAAAATTTTCTTTCCCCCCTCCCCAACTTCCGGAACTCAAATACGTACTGCGCCGTTTGACGGAAGTGCAACCTTTGAAATGTAACAAATTCCTTCAGATACGCGAACAACTAAATATGTAGTAAGGGTTGCCTTCAAGTAGGCGCGGTAATCGTTACAATTTTTACAACGGATTCAAGTTGTTATAGAAGCGCTGTAATACCTGTATTTTAAAGCAACGGAACTATACTGGAAAATGCATTTTTGTTGTTGCTCTAGTCTTTTGTTTCCATGCCCAGTCCGGAAGTATAAGTATAATATATATAATATAAATGAATTAAAATACCGCAACAGCTACTTTTGGCGACGACACAGCTGTTCTATCTGTCAACAATACAGCAGAAACTGCAGCAGAACATTTACAAGCCGACCTTGACCTAATGGGAGATTCGTTCACAAAGTGGAGAGTCACAATCAATAACGACAAATCTGCACAAATAACGTTTACCAACAAACATACAGTTTGTCCGCAATTAACAATCAACGATGCTCAGATTCCTGTAAAAACTGAAACTAAATATCTTGGGATACATCTAGACCAGAAACTCTCTTGGAACACACATATAAAGACAAAAAGAAAATAACTTGATCTTAAAATTAAACAGATGGATTGGTTAATCGGCAGACGTTGTCAACTCTCGTTATCAAATAAGGTACTTCTTTATAAAGTTATTTAAGTTTATTAAAACCGGTGTGGACCTACGGGATCCAACTCTGGGGGTGTGCCAAAGCATCATACACGAAGATTCTTCAAAGATTCCAATTCAAAACACTACGCAACAGTGCCAACGTTCCGTGGTATGTCAGAAACGAAACCCTCCACTGCGACCTAAAAATCCGCTACGTAACTAAAGAAATCAAAAATTTACAAGTGCCTCCTGCCTCCTGCCTCCTGGAAGGATATCAAAATCAGCTAATCGACCAATTTACCAACTTGCCAACAGTTAGAAGATTGAGACGCAACTGGCCACGCGACTTAGTTCAGGACCAATAAATGTAATATCCAGGGTGGAACCAGCAATGGCTGTACCTCCATCATGTGAATTCTCACTTATCACATTTACTTATTACTTAAACCCTAAGTAGATTGTAAATTTGCAAATAAATATCAATAAAAAAAATATAATTTAATAATATTACGATATGTAGGAGATGTAACAATAACAGCTGCTACATATACAATTCAGAGCTCATACAGTTGTTGTTCTTCGAGGTGAAGTCGAAACCTTGTGAAGATATTTTCTTGAGATCATTGTAAAACTTGTTCAATACAATAGAGTTTACAGTGATGATAGTTAAGAAGATCTTACAGAACAGAACGTAATCTTTTACGCAACTATGAACAAGTGCTGTGTAATATAATGCAAATAGCACTTCGAGTTACCGAACAATGGTGCACGGAGAAGTCCTTGATCGTTAATCCCGTTAAGATAGAGTTGGTTCCATTCACAAACAAATGGAAGATCTTGACCACTAGGATTCCAACGCTTTACCAAACCCCGTAATGTTTTCAGAGAAGTCAGATACCTGGGTCGTACTTGATAGGAAACTGAACTGGAAAAAACACATCAAAACATAAATGGAAAAAGCAAGTGTGGCTTTTTGGCAGTATCGTCGCGCGATGGGAAAACTTTGGGTATTATCACAGCTGTAATCAGGCCCATGCTCTGCTACGGAGCTGTAGTCTGGTGGCCCAGAATCAGGCAAGCTACCAAACGAGATATCACACATTCAAAGACTGGCTTGTTTGAGTATCACGGGTTCGATGCGTTCCACATTCTCTGCAGCCCTAGAGGTTGCTCAGGGTTTCCTTCCGCTGGACATCTACGTGGATGAGACGGCACGGAGAGTAGCCCCGAGTTGTGGATTAAGTGTTTATGGAATGATTAAAGCACTGGAGCGATACAACACAGTATCCTGAAAGAGGTTTTCCATAGGATGTTTCTTTTTTGGGGAAATAGTAGACCCACTCCAGCCCAAATGTGTCTTCAAGAAGCACTTCAGTGTCCCTACGAACACCGAAGTTTGCAGCCGAACCTGACATATCCATCTTTACTGATGCATCCAAAACAGCAGAAGGCACAGGAGCAGGTATCTTCTCGGAAGACCTGGACCTCTGCGAAACCATAGCACTAGCAAACTCACAACCGCGTTTCAAGCGGAAGTTATGGCTATAATACAAGATGCAAACACAGTTCTGGAGCATGGTAACCAAAATAAAACAATTAAAAAAAATTTTTTAATATAGCTTTTATTTGCATTCTATTATTTATAACAATAGGCAAATCAGATTTAAATAACATAGTAAATTACAGTGGAATGTACATGAAGAGCAAACGCCCAGTGGCATTCCTCCTAATAAATTTTCTTACATATGTATATAGAACAAATAGGTACAACTCAAATGCGGTAAGGAAGATCCAAAGGCTTGAAGCGCTTAAGTCTAGGCAGTTGGTAACTGTTATCAAGCAGAACCAGCGCGAGGGGATTGGGGTGCAGTTCCAATCGTTGAAGATATTTAGCACTACACTGCACTACTTCTTCTTTAACTGATTTAATATTATGGTCTTCTCGGATTTTTTTTTGTTTGAGATATAGTAGGGGGCATCACAGATGATACAAAGAGTCTTTGATTGAAATGAACGTCCAATATCTCAATGTTAGAGGTTGACGCAGTAGCCCAGAGCTGGATTTCATAACTCCAGATAAGTTTTAGAACGGATTTATAGACCAGGAGTTTATTGGCGAGTGACAGCTTGGATTTACGACCTAGTAACCAGTAATAAGACTTGAATTTTAGGTTAAGCTGTTTCCTCTTCGTCCAGATGTGGGTTCGCCAAGTTAAGATTTTGTAGAGGTGCAGTCCTAAATACTTTACACAATCTGTTTGCGGTAAGGCTTGACTATTTATTCTAACCTCAGGGACGAGGCCTGTACGTTTGGAGAAGGTGATTTGCACCGACTTTTGGATATTTAATTAGAATCGCAATTTTGTAAACCATTCAAAAGACAATGTTAAGGGTCTGCTGTAGAGATTGGGTGGCCAGGTTGGGATCATGGTGTGTGGCGAGGATTGCCGTATCGTCGGCATATGTTACTATGGTTGTGTTGGGGCTAGTGGAAATATGGCTGTGTACAAGGTTTATAAAACTGGCCCCAGCACGTTACCTGAGGCACACCGAATTTGATTGGATAGAGGTCCAAAAGAGCATCTCCAAACTTAACTTGGAAGTATCGTTCTTCCAGGTAGGATCTGATAATGTTGTAAGAAGGGTGCGGGAGGATCCGTTTTAATTTGAATTGAAGAGACCTTTATGCCAGACCTTGTCGAATGCTGACTGACATCAAGGAAGACTGCAGTGCAGAACAATTAAAATAGCTAGCGACAATACGGCGGCTCTACTGGCTCTGAACAAATTCAAAATTATCTCAGGTGTTGCACCGCAAATATATGTTTATACGATTAAGTAAAACTGTCTTAAATTCAATTAAATTTTGTGTTATGTAAATTGCCTATTTTTGGAACTATAGGCTCGTACTCTTTCGTAAATCACACTCGATATATATACAGCGTGAATAAAAAGTATGAAACATCGATGGTACAGCCTTAAATAATAACTTTACGAAAAAAAGTTTCTAACAAAAGTTTCCTATCAATTTATTTGCCACAATTTGGCGTTTTTCATTTTTTTTCCATTGTCATATGTTTTAGCTATGACACCATCAACATTTTTTAAAATGAAACCAATACTGTTTATGGCATGACCAGTTAGTGCTTTTTATTCTCTATACGGCCATGTAAAAATATCATACATTTGCATAATAAAAATCACTGGCAACATTTTCCATCAGGTACACTTATTGCAAGATAAACAAAAGACAATAGCAGGCGATTGTTTGAAAATGTTTAAAATTGGACAAATGCAAATCAGCAATGTCAATTCGGTGACAGTTCGCATTAATAAGTGATTAAAATTTAGTCTGCGTCCTGTGTTAAATAAGAATTTCTAATCAACGTATCGAAATTTTGATGATGATCGGGTATGGTGATAAAAAGAGAACTCACAACGATGTGTGCGCTTTATTTAATACTGTACATCCAAATCGTGAACCTGTTACTCGCACTTCTACTGTAAGACGGAGACTTCTTAAATCTGGACTTAGGAGTTGTAAAGCCCTGAAGAAACTCCCCCTATCAGAAAAACAAAGGCTTCACCGTTTGAGATGCGCAAAGGATCATCGCCACTGGGTCCCAGAACAATGGGAGAAGGTATTATTTAGTGAAGAATCTATCTTTAACATTAACAATCTTGCTGGAAACTCATAAGTTAGAAGATTTCCTGGAGAAGATTTTTCACGACAGTGTTGTCTGCCAAAAATTAAACATCCAACGTCTGTCATGATATGGGGCTGCATGTCTGCTGAAGGTGTTGGTAGACTGTATGTTGTATCTGGCATGATGAGTGCAACTAAATACATTGATGTCCTACAGGAAATGATGCTTCTTAGTGGAAAAGAGTTATTTCCTGACAAAACCTTTATCCTTCAAGATGCTCGTTGCTTCAGAGCAAAGGTTTTTCAATCTTAGATGTCGACCAATGAAGCTAAAAAGCATGGACTGGCCAGCACACTCCCCGGACCTAAATTCTATAAAAAACTTATGGCAGAGGATTATTAACATTATTTGAAGCAAAAAGCCCACAAAAAAGTGGAATTAATCGAACCCCTAATTGATGCTTGGTATCACTGCATTACCAAGGAAGAATTGCAAAAACTAGTGAATCGTATGCCAAAAAGGTGTGAATTGGTTATTAAAAACAAAGGATGACCTATTACGTACTAAAATAGTTTGTATAATTATAAAATTATATAAAATTAATTAGTGTGTATTGAAATAAACGTTTAGATGTAGACTACATTATTATATACAAGGTAGGCCAATGAACAGACCCGATTCTTCATATTTATCGTATTTTTTTTTAAATCGCTTGGACTCGTCAATTTTCGTTTTGAGCGGGAAACTTTTTGTGTTAATTTCAACCTTGACACTTCAACCTCCTAGGGTGGGGAGCTTCACCCTTAAAATTTCAAATGGGAAAGGTGGTCAAGGGTCAAATTTCTTATTCAATAAAACATTATTGATGTAAATTATGGTAAAAGTGAAAAATCATGAATGATTGGTTTTTAGTGGATTACTATTTTTAAAAGGCATTTTCCCGAAAACTATTGATCCGAATTTTGAACATTAGGGAGCGTTAGAACGAGAATTTAATACGCTTTAAAGTGCCCAATTTCCCATTTCCCATTTAAAATTGTAGGAGTGAAGCTCACCATCCCTAGGAGGTTGAAGTGACAAGGTTGTAATTAAACGCAGAAGGTTTCCCCCTCAAAATAAAAATTGACTGGTCCTAGTGATTTAAAAAAAATGACGATAAATATGAAAAATTGGGTCTGTTTCATTTTCATTGGCCCACCCTGTATTTGCAATGATGAAATGAAAATATTTGAAAAACAATTGTTTAAACTGTAATTTTTCTTATTTGTGCAACAATTAGGGTGATAAGGCCAGAATTAAACTATTGGTTAGTCGACTACGACTAGTGTTAGTTAAATTTCAATTAAAAAAAAAATTGTGCAGCTGATGCATTACTTTTTCACACCACTGTATGCAAAATATCATCAAATTTTATAGTTTAAGTAAAAACAACTATTAGATACGCATTATTTTCTATAAACATTTAAATTATACAAGTTGAAAGAAATTTAAAAATTGAATGTTGCCTTTCTGGCAGCAGTACAGAATACAAGTGAAAACGTGAGGAATACAACCTTTTTGGACCTGGAAGCAATCTAAACAAACAATCTTGTAACTCGAGTATACATTATAAATATCATAATATTATACGGAATAAAATATATAATAGATTATGGCTTGTATCAGTCACATTGTGGTTGATTAGTAAGTTACAGGATTTTCGCGGTCGGTATGTGGTTATCTTGAATTAATAATTTTAGAGTATTATTCCCTTAAATGTAGATGTATAACTGGCACACTGGAAACATCCTTATTCAGTCTTGTTTGTGTTGTACTGCTGTGAACCAATTAGTATTGTATTCGAGCAGCGTTATCTTGAAAATTAATCAATAAACAGCGTTTTCCATAAGCCGAAAAGATATGATTTTAAAGCGAGATAGTGCACCTAATTAAATGTCATTATTATAGATTCTCGAAGTGAAAATTAACGCGTTTTAAAGTTGGGAACAATTACCATTAAATACATCGATAGTTTTTCTAGCAAGTAGTAATGAAGATGTGGATGCTTTTTTCCCAAGTGCTTCAACTACTTCCATTGACCTACGTTTAAACTTTATTTTTGTAAAATATTGTTATACAGTGTGTACAGGATTATAATACTCTGCAAGAAGATCTACCTTACGGTAAGAGATGGAGACTCGCTAGGAAGGAATGTTCTGAATTTCACAGACTGCTAGATTTATTATTCAAATCTATCATATTTTGTTTTTTTTTTCTATAAAGACTAAGAAAACTTAAATTTTTATTATCAGTTCAAGCACATAAATGTTTTGATATTTGTAAGGTAATGTAAGATTTCATGTAGATTCTGAATGTGTAATTTAGATATTTTATATTTTGTTCATTTCATAAGCTAATGTCATAGAGGCCTCAATTGAGTCTCGCTCATGTGTAGACTGATTGTGCTGTGAGTGGTTTATGTTTCATCGCTTTTGATGTTTTGGCATATGATACGTAAATATTAGTTTCATCACCATCATCATCTTACATAGAGCTGACTCGAGGGTCGATCCTGGATACGCCAGGCCCACCCCATGCCAGTAAATGGGTAGGAATTTACGGGATAGGGTGGGGCATTGCAGAACGTTAGCATGTCTGCAATGCATACCGCTGCTGCAACACCAGGTAGTTAGTAAACTACGCATCAATGGGTTGTTGAATACGTAGCCTAAACCGTTATGCGATTATGCATTTGAGCCTAATAAACTTTGGTATCAAAGTTTCACATTGTTCTTATTTCACATCGTGCTATTGTTCTAAGGTTACTGATTGCACATCTCTTAGTTTTCTAATAACGAATATCCTACTTAATATTTACTCCCAAACTTAGTTTAACTGTGCGTTATGCGATTAGGCATTTGACCCTAATATACTTTGGTATCAAAGTTTCACATTGTTCTTATTTCACATCTATGTATTGTTCTAAGGTTACTGAAGGTTCATATTGTTCTTATTTCACATCTATGTATTGTTCTAAGCCAATCTAAGGTTACTGATTGCACATCTCTTAGGTTCCTAATGACTAATAACCTACTTAATATTTACTGTCAAAATTATTTAAACTGCCTGTTACGCGATTAGGCATTTGGCCCTAATTAACGTTGGTATCAAAGGATCATATTGTTCTTATTTCACATCTATGTATTGTTCCAAGGTTACTGATTGCACATTTCTTAGTTTCCTAATAGCTAATAACCTACTGAATATTTATTCCCAAACTTATTCACACTGTCCGTTATGCGATTATGCATTTGACCCCAATAAACCCTGGTATCAAAGTTTCACAGTGTTCGTATTTCCCATCTGTCCATTGTTTTAAAATAACAGAGTGCTCTTATCTTAGTGTCCTAATGACTAATTAACTACTTAATATTTACCGCACTGATTACCACTGTTTTACCACTTAGTTGGAAGGTCGATTCTGAATTGTACTTCCTTCGTATTCCTAACCTTCCCCTCTGCCGTTGATAGCTAGATATCCATCGTTTTTTTCCCACTGGTACTTGCTTCGTTCCCTCTCCTCTGCCTTTCCCACCTCTCCCTCTTACTGCCTCCTCCTCTACGCCACCCTGTCCCTCCTCAGTCGACTCTTGATCGGACTCTTCCGCCAGTGCGCACGTTCCTCCTACCTCTATTTGGATATCTCCCTTCTTCGTGCCCAGTCCTCGTATGTCTCTTCAGGCATGCCGACGTTTTGCATATCCCCCTCAATGATGTACTCCTCGCGTAGCACGGTCTTCCGAACTTCGTTTCCTCTGCCCGCATGGCATAGTCGTGCTGGAGAGGGTGGCCGGCCGGTCCGCTTAGAATATGTGCCCAGCGTTTACTTTGTGATGCAGTGAGCCGCCTAATACATTAAATACATAACCGACCCCCATCCCATAAACAATCTAATACAAATCCTAGCAACACGTGTACGGATCTGCGCTCTAAATTAAATTAAATTAAATTGACTGAGATTAAGTTAATTAAAGTAATTAAGTTAAGCTGCCATACAAACATCTTTGACAATCGTAAACCTTATATTGGAACTTCTCTTCTCTGTTCGACGGGTTAGGCTAGCCTCCTGCTCGGCATACGTGCAAAGAGGGCTCATAGAACCTACTCATTGTAGGTACTTAACAGGCCATTGGCCTATACACAGACGAAGAAGAAGAAGAAGAAGTTAAGTTGAGTAAAGGTACATGATATTAAAGTGTAGAACCCGTTTGTTACCTTTAGATGTTGCCATTGGCTAGACCTTAATTGTCCCTTTAATTTTAAAGTTATTGAGTTTAGATTAAATTAAATCACAGGATTTTAAGTTAATTGAAATTACATCAGATTGAAGTTTCCAAATCGTTTTGTTTTTTTTTGCTAATCAAAATGATGCTAATTTATTAGTTAATTAAAGGAGATTGATTTAAATTAAGTTGAACGGTAGTAAGTAGAATAAAGAGGCTACCAATGCTACCACCGGCTACTAAAGACTACGAAAGACTACCAAGGGCCACTTAGGCCCCCACCACTTACCTTTGACTGCTTCTCCCACAGTTGTGTTGTTTTCTGTGTTGATCGCTGTTTTTTCCCTTGGATAGAGCACCTGGTAGAGGCGGTTGGTTTCCTCCGACCTTCCTCCCCCGGGTCGTACCCCCTCGCACTTGCACTTAATTGTTTCCTCCCAAATTGTCCTCGCTGGCAGTTTTTCCCGAAACGTTTTTCAAGACTCCCCTTCCCGAGCTCGACGCCAACTCTGGCCTCAAGGTCCAGCCGTTGAGAGTAAACGGTATACTAGCTGACCTGAGCTGCTCTCATCAGTATTACGATACGTAAATATTAGTTTATTTAAAAATTATACTAATTAACCTGTAATCCATACTTATCTTGTTCTCTGGCTAGGGCTTCCCAGTCCTTAGCCCTGATATTACCCTGCGTTTATTCGTCCCCTTCTGTCCCAGCAAATATAATATAAAAATCAATTCCCATCCAAAGAGCAAGCCATCGTAGTAAATGCAATAGAAGGCGTACCACAACAAGATAGTGTGGTAGCTATCGAAAACATTATCAAACCACATAACATTAAATATGTATCTAGGATGTCAAGTAACAGGATTGGAATTTTTCTTACCAGTAAAGAAATGGTTAAACACCTAGTCGAAAATTACTCGACAATCACAATCAACGAAACAGAAACAGAAATACGCTAACTGATAAATCGTGCTAAACGACTTATTATATCTAATGCATGCCCAAGCGTTCCGCGCAAAATAATCGATACCCCACTGATATCCAACAGACTGCGCCCCGTATCTTCAATGACATTCCTTCGAGCAGGTATCACTGACCCACAATGTTCGCATTAAGTTATAGACGTTCTACCAAATGTACGCTGCCTGTGAGAAAAATGTCCTAAATCGCGTAACGCAGACGACCGTCATCTCACCAACCCCTAACATACTCGAGCAAGAACAAAAATCAACTCTACTTAAATCTACAATTAATGATAGCCCTCCTAAATCACCTTCAATTGGCATCCCGTTATTTCGATCCCTTTCCATCAGTCAGCCCAAGAAAAATTAAAGAAAAAGATATCTCTAGTAGAAGCTCTAGGCGAACATTTAGAACCGCTTAGAAAAATGTTTGACGAACCACCACATCACTTTTATCCTAGCCTTACCTTGCAGTGGCGGTTCGCCAAGTGAAGTAGGTGAAGTGCCTCTTCACCTAAAAATTTCATTCAATTGCGAATATTTATTTAAATTACATAACAAATTAGGAGTCATTTATTTATGGCATACATACTCGTAGATACAATAAGATTAGTGAAAATAAACAAAAATTAAAATTTTAAATGCAGTCCGTCGAGCGTCGACCATAAAAAATCTTACCTAGAACACTCGAGCAATTTGTAGTAAAGAGTCGGCCTCAAACGTATTTTAACGCTGCACTTATACCTCCGTTACCATGGTAACTCCTACGTCACTATCTAGAATTGGTTCGCCGTAAAACACGCAAGTGAAGAGTTGACTCGCAAACAACCGCAGAACTTCATATTGCGGTTTTTTATTTTATTCGTTCGTTTATGAATTATAGTTAATTGATCACTTTTACTATTGTTGATTCTGTTATGCGTTTGTACTCGTATCGTGTGTGCTTCTGTTTTGGAAAGTCTACTTTTATAAGTAGATAATTATAAGGAGAACTATGAATCCTATTAATAACTTAGTGTGCAGCTTATTAGAGACCCCAATCAGGCATTGGAAGGAAGAAGATAAAAAAGACGTTTTAAATCAAGGCGACCTGCAGTTGGTTTGACAATTTCCGCGAAAAAAGACCTAAAAGGTAGTGTAAAATCATATAATCTTAAGTTTAAAAGCAGCCACTGAATTCTTATGATCAATTTTAACATTTCCTGGAAAACACATACGGAGCTCCAAATGTTATGGACATCACATCACCACATCAGCCACCGAATTTCAGCTAAATTCAGTATATGAAACAATTGCCATACACTCTTATCTACCCCACTCCATCACTGTTTGCAACATATACCTACCAAATATGAAAGTAATGGACCCTACCGAAATAAATAACTTAATCAAACAACTTGTGACGCCTAGTCATAAAACGGCGACAACAAAAATAGTTTTATACACACAAAAACGAAGTATCAATTTCTAAGCAAGATCCAGGCATCAAGGACAAGGGTTCGACCAGCTACAGTCGAAGAAGGGTAGTTCGAAGTAAGCCTAGGCGCCACGTGTTTAAAAAAAACCTCTTTCCTCCTTGAAGATGACTTTGGATAAACAGAAATCTTCCTGGATGCGAACTTACCTTGCTTTATAATCTTACACTTACTCTCCAAGACAGAATAAAACAATTTTTTTGACAGAAATCCCAATATATAATGATCAAACAACCAATTCCATTGATCAATGCAAATACAAGTATCGATATGAATGATCAACATCATAACCAAAAATCAAGAACACACCCCAATTATATATATGTATGTATATACAATCACATTTATGAATAAATAATATTGAACGGACCACAGTACGTTATTTTCTCTGATTTGAAAAGTTTACACAGCACTGAACCCAAAAAAGGAAAACAATAATGCGTAGCTCCCTATTAAACTAAGAAGTAATAATCCACTTCTAAAATAATATCAATCAATTACCGGATTACCGACTAACATACTATATCGCGAGGCCTCGTATATGTAATAACTAGTTTAATTACCCCAATTAACTGGTATAGGCACACGGACAAGAACGAATATACGCAAAATTCTCCCTTTTAAATTGAATACTTAAATCAGAAATTTTCCTCGTAAACTGCAGACCATTTAACAAGTTTTCAAAATACAAAAGTGATTTAAATGTGAACCAAATTGTTTCCAAATAAAATATTTAACTAATTGTGTGTGTTCTAATGTTTAAATCTAAATATTACTACGCAATTAAATAAGTTGTAGATATTCGTCTTGATAGTACTGGAAATTCCATGGGCTTATCCACCCAACGCAGGTAAAATAAAAAGTAGACTCACAAACCTTGAACGTAGGTTATCTTTGTCCGAAGTACTCGCTATACGCACACCTGTGCTGAAATTCCTTGCTGGAAACTATCGGCTCGCTGAATTTCCCACGTCGTTATAAATTCGATCAGGTTCTGGATGTTTTTCCACTCTTCCAGCTATCCTTTTGTTTAATGTCATAAGATGCCACTCTTTCGGATACTGGTTAATCGCCTAAATAAATTCAACTGTCTTAGCAAAAGAACAAATGGAACAAGGACCTTGTTTAGCTTACCAAAAGATGTAAATTGGCAGAAAGAAAACTCTCTACAATGCACAAAAATTAGGATTACTCCTTGGGAACAGTTTACTAATGCATAACTGCGTTTAAACCTTCCCTTATAACTTGAAAATCCACAAAATTGGAAAACTTTCGGGTCGTAACGACCTTAAATAAAAATTCAAGTGTGCACTTGTCGAGAATTGAAAGCGTTCTGTAAACTAGTTGACTGCGGACTCAAAACCGAAATCGAAATGCGCGATCGATGCGCATAAACCAAAATGAGAACAAAATTATTTGAATACGAAATATACACCACGCGTCAGAAATCACACGTTACAAACTTCCAGCACCTTTTATCTTCCTCGGCGACTTCAATGCTCACAATACATTGAGGCTGTTTATATACAGAGAAATGAGGGCGAATTATGGAAAAAAATGATAGAAGGATCACGATTTAATTCTTTTAAATATCAATATCTACCATTTGATTTAACATAGTTAGGTATGAAAAATTATGTCACTCAGCTGGCGGCCATCCTCTTGAATGCACATTTCAAGTCTGTGCCGGAAGTTATCCATAACTTTGGCTAGCAGCTCTCGTTCAATCAAATGCATCTCTTCTGTAATGGCATTTTTCAACTCCTTTAAATTACAGGGTTTGTGAACATAAACACGTTCTTTTAAGTACCTCTGCAGGAAAAAATCACAGGAGGACAAGTCCGGTGATCTTGGGGGCTAGGACACGTCACCGAAACGCGAAATGAGGCGTTCAGGGAACATGTTTCTAACAATTGCCATCGATGCGTTGGCAGTGTACACTGCGGCACCATCTTGTTGAAAATAAACATTTCTCATGTTTATTCTTTGTCTTTGAAGTTCTGGTCGAAAAAATGTATTCAACATGTGAACGTAACGATTCGAGTCCACTGTGACCGCGACGACGTTCTCCTCAAAAAAATTCGGTCCGATTACACCAAAAAGGGCAACTGCACGCCAAACTGTCACACGCTCAGAGTGAAGCGGATTTTCAGGGGCCCAACAGCGAAAGTTTTGTTTATTTACTGAACCATTTAAGTGAAAATGAGCTTCATCGCTCATTATCATTACTGCATTTGGGTCTTTTTCAAACACCACTTGCATACGCACAGCAAAGTCCCGTCGTTGTAGGTAGTCCCTCACATTTAGCTGCTGAACGATCTGCATTTTCTATGGCTGGAATGGTAAACCAAAACGTAAACACGCGTTGCTGTATTGTGCACTGCTCCATTGTAACTAAAACGGTAGGCCACCTCGAAGCGAATGGCCCCAACCGCATCTCGCTACCACCACTTACAGCACATTATAAAAACGTCCATTTCCCATATTTGTCACGCGGTATTAACAATAATTTGCGAAATCTCAGCGTTCATAGCTTGTGACTGTTGAGTTCTTCTAAAGCACAGGAATATTATAAATACAAAATTTCCAGTCGTAATTGGACCGCGTTTGGCGTCGTTTTTGGCCAATATAGTGAGAACAGGCCTATGTAAAATATCAAAGCTATCTATTTAGTAAATAGTGACAGTACAGTATAGTACAGTACTGTGGTACTTCTTAATTATGTGGAATATCTGATGAGCTCGCCGCAAGCTGCACTGCTTTGATTGCAGGGCTATCAGTTATTTAAATAACAAAAATAATTTTTTTCTGTTATAGGATACCAAGATGCAGGGTTTCCTGCTAAATTCACTTTCAATCGCTTTTCTACTCTACCTGGCGCAGTCTCAAACTACTTGCAAGTACAACTTCTGGAAAATAATTAAATGTGAAGGAGGATGTCCTTCTCATAATCACTTCCAACATGTAATTCAACTTTGTGCAGATCAACACGGTGTCACCTTACAAACCCTCGTAGAATTAGAATTGAAAGATATCAATGTTGAATGTTTTAGTCCAATCCTACGTAGTTTAGATTCTTTAAGGACTTTGAGTGTAGAAATAAATGGTACTATAGATTTGACTTCGGGTTTTTTTGAGAAGTTAGCTAACCTTCGTAGATTGACACTGAACGTTACTTTTTTCCGCTACATTGATTCTACATCATTTTCTGGTCTCACCGATTTGAATATTTTAGTTTTAGCTGACAATAAAATTAAAAGCTTGTTGGTGGGATTATTTGATGAATTAAGTGCACTTCCTCGTATTAATTTGGAAAAAAATGAACTGAAAGTAATTAAGGCAGACACATTCAAAAATAATCAAGGCTTAACCTCGTTGGCGTTGAATAAAAATTGGATAGCGACTATAGATAAGGATGCTTTCAAAGGGTTACACCGTTTAACATCTTTCAATTTAGGAACAATTAAAATTGAAGAACTACCAGAGGGTGTATTTAGGGATTTAACTAATCTTGTGATACTTCGTATGTATAACAACAGAATTAAAAAACTATCAAGCACTTTGTTATCAAATTCACCTAATTTGGAAATTCTTGATCTGTCTGTCAATAATATAACTGCCATACCGATCGACTTCTTTGCAAACAATTTTCGTATCGATTTAGTTATATTAGCGGAAAATCCATTATCTAAGTTCGAACCTAAAGCATTGAAACCTTTGAAACTCCTGAAAGTATTGTATTTAGATAGAAATCAGATCGATACTGTACCAGCTACATTATTTCAAGAGAATCGTGAATTGGAACTCATTGATTTCGAGGGCAATAAACTGAAATCTATCGCACGAACATCTTTCAGAGGTTTAACAAATTTGAAACAATTGAAACTACATGAAAATAACATAACAGAGTTCTTCGAAGATACTTTTTTGCTATCTATTTTTGACGCGCAAGAAATGGCATTGCCCTCGCTAGAAGAACTCGACTTAAGATTTAATTATATTAATATTATACATAAGTATAGCTTCGAAAAGATGTCAAATTTAGCTGTTCTACATTTGGATGGCAATAACATAAGTAGCATCCAGACTGGTGCTTTTAGAGATTTATCCAATTTATACTTCCTTGATTTAACTAACAATTCGTTTAACACACTTAAATCAGGTATGTTTAAAGGACTGTCTCACTTGATTGAATTGACTTTGATTTTCAACCAAATCAGTATTATTGAAAACGATGCTTTTAAAGGATTAGATAAACTAAAAACATTGTCATTAGATCATAATCTTATTAGTACCATTCACAAGCATATGTTCAATGGATTTTTGGAATTAACATACCTTGGTTTAGCTAACAATATAATCGCTGTTATTGAGGATGATAGCTTTAAAGGATTAAAACAATTAATGAAACTGTATTTGACAAATAACTATATTACCGATATTGGACCTGACGATTTTAAAACACTAATCAATTTAGAACGGTTGGAATTTAGCGAAAATCCTATCAGTATCATTCTCAAGAACTCATTTAGTAACTTAGCAAAACTAAAATACCTGGAACTGGTGAATAATAATATAATTACCATTCAAGTTGGTGCTTTTAGTGGGTTATTAAACCTAGAAGCATTCGAGTTACATCATAACCAAATTGTAACCATCGAATCTAATACTTTTAAGGAATTGCCAGAACTGGGATACCTGTGGTTAAATAATACTTTATAACTGATATACAAGAAGGTGGTTTTACAGGGTTGTCAAACTTAAGGAAACTATATTTATATGGAAACCGTATTCATATTATTCACAAGAACACATTCAGTGAATTATCAAAACTAACATATATCAATCTGGATGGAAATAATATAGTTTCTCTTGAAACTGATGCTTTTATCGGGTTATCAAGTCTAGAAGTACTCAAGTTACGAGATCACCAATTCGATGTTATTCGATGTAATACGTTTAGGACCTTACCGAAATTACAGAGATTGTTATTAACCAACAACAATATTCGTAACATAGAGAGAGGCGGCTTTAAAGGTTTATCAAACGTGTGGGTATTGGGAATAATTGAGAACCCTCTCGATATAATCCGTCAGAATGTCTTCAGTGAGCTGCCGAAATTAAAGCACTTGTCTCTAGAAGGAAATAATATTAGCATAATCGAAAGTGGTGCCTTTAGCGAGTTACCTAATTTGGAGCAACTAAAGTTAAGCAATAATAAAATCACAATGATTCGAGCAGATATGTTCAGGGGATTATTAAAACTACAAATTTTGGAATTAACAGGAAATCCCATTAATACTGTATCTACAGATTTCTACAACGAATTGTTAAACATAAGAGAAATTCATTTAGATGCAAATGTCACTATAATTGAAGTTGACAGTTTTGAAGGTATGGATAGTGCTCTTTCTCCGCGATAATATCCTGCTTTCTTCCCTGGATCTTCCTTTTTGCCTCCTATTCGTCCTTCTTCTTCCTCGTCTGTTTGCTCTTTCTTCTTCTTCTTCTATTGCCACTCCTAATGGAGTAATTTAGTTTTTGTTTGGTATTAAGTGTTAAGCTATAGCTTTCTCTTGCTTGCACTACTTTGTTAATAAGGTTTTGCATGTCGGTTTCGTTATCCGTAATTAGGTTTGTGTTATCAGTATATCTGAATTTATTCACTCTTTTTCCTCCTACAATAACTCCCTCTTCAGGTTCCCAAAGAGCTTCGGTAAATACTATTTCTGAGTATGCGTCGAATATATTAAATAGAAGCGGAGATAGCACACATCCCTGTTGAACCCCTCTTTTTATTTCAATCTATTCACTTGTTTAGTTTGTCTCTTAATGATGATGCTGTTTGCTTCCAGTATAAATTACTTATGATGCGTAGGACTCTATCGTCTATCCGGGTCTGCTTCATAAAATCTATCAGTTTATGATGCTGTACTCTGTCGAATGCTTTATTGTAGTCTAGAAAAGCTAGATAAACATCCCTGTTCACATCCTTATATCTTTGGACTACGACCCGTACGGCAAATAATGCCTCTCTTGTTCCCATATTGTTACCGAACCCATACAGATTTTCTGCTAAAGTTGTTCTGCATTTCTGGTATAACCGTTCATGTATTACTTTAAGGAACATTTTTAGCGCATGACTCTATAAGCCTACGGTTCTGTGTTGATTACAGGATTTTGAATTTGCTTGGTTTTCTTTACACTTCTTTCTTCTTCAATTGTGTGCCGTGTGAAGATTAGAAATGCATGAAGTTTGAAGGTGCTATTTTTTTCTTTTAATCTTGCAGTATCCCTGTTGATTGTGCACTTCTAAGTTTGATATTTCACTGTAGTTAGTAAGAACATTTACAGCGAATTATCAAATGTATGAAAAATTCGTTCAGATGTACCATAAATGTCACTAGAAATGAAGTTGACAGTTTCGAAGGAAATGATTGTGTTCGTTCTTCGGCACATTCACCTGATTTTACACTGGTTCATCTTTTTCTCCTCCATCTTCTTCTTCCTATGTTTTTTCTTTATACTTCATCAATTGTGTGTCGACGGTGGATGGTCCATGATCATTTTTTGTGAGGACCAGAAATGTATGAAGTTTGATGATGCATTTTTCTCTTTTAATCTTGCAGTATCCCAGTAAATTGTGCACTTCCAAGTTTGTTATTTCACTGTAGTTAGTGAGACCATCCACAGCGAATTATCAAATGTATGAAAAATTCGTTCAGATGTATCATAAATGTCACTAGAAATGAAGTTGACAGTTTTGAAATAAAGGATTGTGTTCGTTCTTCACCTTTATTTTACACTGGTTCTTCTTTTTCTCCTCCATCTTCTTCCTCCTATGTTTTTTCTTTACACTTCGTCAACTGTGTGTCAACGGTGGATGGTCCATGATCTTTTTTGTGAGGATCGGAAATGTATGAAGTTTGAAGGTGCTATTTTCTTCTTCTAATCTTGCAGTATCCCAGTAAATTGTGCATTTCCAAGTTTGGCATTTCACTGTAGTTAGTAAGACCATCTACAGCGAATTATCAAATGTATTAAAAATTCGTTCAGATGTACCATGAATGTCACTAGAAATGAAGTTGCAAGTTTCGAAGGAAAGGATTGTGTTCGTTCTTCACCACATTCACCTGATTTTACACTGGTTCTTCTTTTTCTCCTCCATTTTCTTCCTGATGCGTTTTTTCTTTACACTCCATCAATTGTGTGTCGACGGTGGATGGTCCATGATCCTTTTTTGTGAGGACCAGAAATGTATGAAGCTTGATGATGCTATTTTTCTCTTTTAATCTTGCAGTATCCCAGTATATTGTGCACTTCCAAGTTTGTTATTTCACTGTAGTTAGTGAGACCATCTACAGCGAATTATCAAATGTATGAAAAATTCGTTCAGATGTACCATAAATGACACTGGAAATGAAGTTGACAGTTTTGAAGGAATGCATTGTGTTCGTTCTTCACCACATTCACCTGATTTTACACTAGTTCTTCTCTTTCTCCTCCATATTCTTCATGCTACGTTTTTTCTTTACACTTAATCATTTGTGTATCGAAGGTGGATGGTCCATGATCCTTTTTTGTGAGGACTAGAAATATATGAAGTTTGAAGGTGCTATTTTTTTTTAATCTTGCAGTATCCCAGTAAATTGTGCACTTCCAAGTTTGTTATTTCATTGTAGTTAGTAAGAACATCTACAGCGAATTATCAAATGTATGAAAAATTAGTTTAGATGTATCATAAATGTCACTAGAAATGAAGTTGACAGTTTCGAAGGAAAGGATTGTGTTCGTTCTTCACCACATTCACCTGATTTTACACTGGTTCTTCTTTTTCTCCTCCATCTTCGTCCTGCTACGTTTTTTCTTTACACTTCATCAATTGTGTGTCGACGGTGAATGGTCCATGATCCTTTTTTGTGAGGACCAGAAATGTATGAAGTTTGATGGTGTTATTTTTTCTTTTAATCTTGTAGTATCCCAGTAAATTGTGCACTTCCAAGTTTATTATTTCACTGTAGTAAGTAAGACCATCTACAGCAAATTATCAAACGTATGAAAAATTCCTTTCGATGTAAATGTTACTATAATTAAAGTTAAAGTTAAAATTTAGATATCGCAATAACATGTCATTTGTATTATGGTATGCCTATTTTTGGAATGATAATCTAGTACTTTCTCGAAAATCACCATCTATATATTGCTGTGTAATTTTATCCCTAATTGTTCAATCGGAGCTTAGATAATACATAAACTATTTTAAGTTCTTGAAATAAATTGTTGAATAGAGTTTGGGATCTATTTTCTTATGGTCTTATAATCATTTCCGATGGGTAATTTTGTGTTGCTATGTTGTTTGATGCTGGATTTACGAGACCGCAGGCTGTTATGGATTTGTATTTATTATTATAGTAGAGTTTGGAAGCTTCTGCCATTCCTATTTTTGATTTTTATCTGCCAACATACGTGTTTTAGATAATGTGTGATATGTTTTCGGCATATGTAAACAAATATGTATTTTGTGGGAATTTGGACTTTTCCTATGTACATTTTATAATACTGTTTTGTTCTTAGAGTGTGTTGAGAACACAATGATTTTAATAATATATTTTATTTAATTTAACAAAAATAGATAAATTTAATAACGTAAAACGTTTGTTGACTTATTGTAAATTAGATTATATTCAAGTGAGATATTACAATATGCAGAATTTTATAAGAAATTGAATAATAAATTCAGATTTTGTATTTTGCCAAATATATGTAAACAAGTTATTTGTATAAGTTAGATCTAGTAAAGTTTTGTAATTGTGTTCTATTTTCTGATTGACTGTCAATAAAATCAGGAGATGCTTTTCAGATTTATGCTAAATGCGTTGTTATGTCATATGTTAATGTTTGTATGTTTTGTCGCTTACCAACCTCAAAAAATATGTCTTCTGGCGGTCGCTTAGCAACCGGCACAAATACAGCATTCATTTGAAATAAATTAAGTTGTTAAGTTTTATGTGTAATTTGGCGTTATTTTTTTATTAAACTGTTGCTGAAATAATGAAATTTCCTTAAACATACATTTTTTCAAGATTCGAATTGGGGTTCTTTACACGCAGCGTCAGTAGCCTGCGATGGTTTCTCGACTTTGTTCGAATGAGGTTTTCCATTATCTCAACAAACTTCGATACGTCAAAATGTCTGCCAATGAAACACATGTTTAACCCTTTTAATATTTTAACTCAACGGAAATTATTATTAAACACCGCCAGTGAATTAAGAAAGGAAACCTCTTCCTAATAATAAAATGAGTTTAATTTACTACGAATTTAATAAAACTACAGTCGCTGACTTTTTCAGTTGGAGGTTAGATTTACCAAATGCCGCATTTTACCAATCAAGTAACTTTATAGAACATTCCTATTAACACACGAAGTGTGAAGAGTTATTCCAAAGTTTGCTACTTAAATGTATGCTGAAACAACGGCTGCGAAGTTCCATGTTTTCGATGGATTGGGCAAAGTAATATTTCCAACAACAGATGGGCGTTCAACGTTTTGGAGGTTATTAAACAACAGTGACAGAAGAATTTCACCTACCGCGATTTTATTCTCTCTCTCTCCGGGTGCCGTCTCAGATTCTGAGGTTAGCGATCACCATGGCGTATCTCCATCTGTCACGTGCTGTATGTATCAGCGTTTCTCTGTTCATCCCCAACCAATTTCGTATGTTGCTCATCCACGATGTTCTCCTACTTCCTCGAGCCCTTTTCCCCTCAATCTTTCTTTCCAATATGTATTGTAATGTTATATATTTTTCGTGTCGAAGTATGTGGCCAAAGTAGGACAGTTTCCTTTTTTTTATATTGTCTACCAATTCCCTGTTTTTTCCGATTTGTCTTAATACTTCTTCATTACGTACTCTTTGTGTTCATGAAATTTTCCGAATCCTTCTGTAGGTCCACATTTCGAAGGCAGCTAATCTCTTTGTAGTGTCTTTTGTGAGTGTCCATGCTTCACAGCCATATAGAAGAATAGACCATACGTAACATTTTAAAAGGCGCAGTCTTAGTTCTAAATTAAGGTATTGGTTACACAGGATCGTTTTAAATTTAATAAAGGCTAACCTTGCAATCTCTATTCTTCTCTTTATTTCGCCTTTACAGTCCATTTTTGAGTTGATTGTGCGGCCTAAGTATTTGTATTCGTTAACTTGTTGGATTCTGGTGTTGTCAATCATAATGTTTGTATTAATATTGTTCTTGCTAATAACCATAATTTTAGTTTTATTCGTATTTATTTTTAACCCCATGTTAGCACTTTCCTCCCTTACTCGATCTAATAAGTTTTGCAGGTCTTCTGCGATTTTATTAACATGAAGAAAAGAAGCAAGTGCATTGGTATAAAAGTGAATTCAATTGAGAACTGCGTTGTTCTTTATTAAATATTGCTAATTTATTTTATTTGATATTGCTAATTTGTTTGTTTATTCTTATGTGAATAGAAACCATAAATAATTTGGCAAAATTTGATAGATTTTGCATATGACTCTAATATAATTTACAATTCATTCTTCAACCCTTTATTCCTTTGCATTGTAGTTTAAAATTCATTGATAAAACGGCGAAATATTTGAATTTAAAAAACCCATTGTCGTCGTATCCATAATCCTGAGAATTTGCGACTATCCAATAGTTTATACCATTTTCAGCGCCCCAACTGATAAGCTTTACAGCATGACTACCCACCTTCTTACCATAATTGTAATAGTTTATACCTAAACAAGCACGTTTGATTGAAATTAGTTAATCGCTTCCAAATCATTAACCCACCCTTTCTTGGGTAATTGTGTTTGTAATCTCCATTAACTTTAAATCCAGTAGTCACAGGTCCTCTTGTCATAATTTCTGCTTGAATATGTTTAACGTTGTTGGGCAGAGTGTAATACATTGAAGGTGTTTTTGACAACACCTTCTACGAGTCAGTAGGGTAAGGTAAACGGAAAGTTACTTCAGTAGTATGGTAAGTGCGTCGGTCACAAGGCTGTGGTGCCTAGTAACGGACTGCCTACTACAAGAACTTGAGGCAAATGGCCTGCATGCGCAAAGATATGCTGACGACCTTGCAACTAAGGGTTAATCCATCGCAGGCCGAGTTAGGCGAGTCTGCTAGAAGAAGAAGGTTGGATGGTTTCATTGAGCCAGACTATATCCTTCTGCTGCGATTAAGTACCTTGGAGTGATACCTGACGCCAACCTTAGCTTTTGCAGATGAATTTAACATAATAAATTTATTAAGTGCAATTTGTCATTATATTACAATGAAAACAAAAACTATACACAATAAACAACACGAATAGATTACCAAAATCTTTTGCTTTTTACTTGCAAACGGCGTTCCGCAGAAAGTAGTAATATTTTCCAGCAGATTTCGAAATTTTATTTAAACAATTCTATTTTTTTAAACTGTTTCAATATAATATTTTTCAAAATATAAAATTACAGAAAACGATACTAAAGTAACACTTTTATATTTTCTAAGCTAACAATACATATTTTACCTGTGTTAGTTTACTAATGTATATATTAAGTTTAATATTCTATTTTTGCAGGGTTATCTTGTAACAGGTAGGTAGGCACAGGTAGTAAACTTCACATTGTTTAAATAAATAAAAATCAAAGTAGTTACGTTGGATATACTACGAAACTACCGTGAGAGCAAATATACCCTTGGAATTTTTTAAGTCAAATTTGATTAGGTTATTTATTTAATTATTTAATAGAAATTTAAAATTAACACTTTATTTTGCTAGTGTTTGTCTATACTTTTAGTTAGCTATATGCAAGGTTACATTGTGGTCTGCAAATGTTATCTGGTCCCTGTGGTCGAAATAGTAAGATTATGCAGTTATAAGCTATGTAAATAAACTTTTATTTGAAATAAAATTGTTGCATACACATTTACAGAACAAAGTAAATAAAAATTTTACAGAAGATGTTGAAACAGTTCAAATAGTCCAATCAGACGATCTTTAAGAATACCAGCTATCATATTAACACTAAATCTATGTTGAAAATGCGAGCGTGTTTTTAAATGAAGATTTTCTGCACCTATTCATGAAAAGTATGATAATTATTGATACTATCTTGTGTGAAAGAAACTTCATCGGTCCATAAAATATGCGGTAAGTTTTGATTATTTGTACCCAATTACACGATCTTCTTATTATTCTCCAAACCTGTTTTCTATATATTGCTGTACGTAATACAATTTTTTGCACACTTAACGACGGATCTTCTTGTAATAAATCAAGAACTTGTTCATCATTGTGTATGGGTCTACGGACAACTCAACTCTTTGGCCGACTTGCATTGAAAGTGCCATGTTCCCTCAGCTGACGATGTGAATTAAAGAAAACTGCATACATAGGCAGTCTTCTATTGAGATATTTTCTAAGATGTGCTTCTAGTGCTGCTGAAGTATTTCCATCAGACAGACCATAAACATAATGAATATTGCATAATGCATATTCTTCATTTGAAAATAACATTGGCATTGTGAATCACTTGTGAATTACGATGGGAACAAGGATACAAAGAAGAAGCCAATAACTTCAATATCACAGTAATAAACTGACAAGTTACAAACAATAATTTATTTATTTATTTTTTTTTACGTAATGTCAGTTCAGCATACAAAATGCTATATAAGACAGTGGTGATAATATTTATTACTTTAACTTTACCCTATTTCTAACGAGGTAACCGTGAGGTTCCCCAATCTCTAATTTACTTGTTTAACATCAGTTTATTTAAATTCACTTAATTAATAGTAAATGTCTTGAGGAAGTTGGCGTTTAAGCCTTGTATGCATTGGTTTTTTACCAATAGAATAATGTTTTGCCCCTGAGCACGAGTTGAGTGTCGAAAATACTTACAGGTGATCTTCTTAATAAATTCAGTGATTTCAGGAATTCCTAGTTCTTCGTGGATTTGAGAGTTTCTTACATACCAAGGAGCGTTGATGGCTATTCTAAGGATTTTGTTTTGCATTCGTTGGAGTTTATTGATATGCGTTTTATTTGCTGCTCCCCATACCGAGCAAGCATATGTCATTATCGGTCTCAAAATTGATTTGTAGATAAGTGTTGCAGTTTCACTTTTTAGTGTAGATTTTCTGTTTAGTACGGGATATAGTATTAAAATAATTTATTAAAACCAACTAGATCAGTATTTCAGAAATCCGTTGAACTAAAGTTTTAGCCCCATAAATTATGAAATAAACAATAACTCGTTAACGGTTACGTTTAGGACGTATGTTTATGTGGACTTTTCGATTCTAAATAAATTCTGAAATTCATCTTTGAAATATTGCCACTACGTTTTGGTACACCCTGTATAAATTCAGGGTATAAGTGGGTAAAATATCCCAAGGTATATTTAAACACTCTGTATATATATATATATATACATATATATGCTGTGGTTGGTTTCCAGGAATTCTTCCGCGTAGCAACTTCTTGGTCCTGGGACGGACCGGGTTGGTTGTCTTGACGACGTTTCGGCAAAATCACATTTGCCATCTTCAGGTCTTGTCGGATAACTTTCTGTTGATGCTTCTTGTAATACGTCGTGAT